>NEWO01000400.1:562500-585797 GCA_003013225.1 Phalaenopsis aphrodite
ATAAAAATTACTCATTAAATTACTCAATTTAATTTTTATATACTCATTAATATACTCAATTTAATTAAAAAGTAATTTTTAAAAAGCAATAAATATATATAAGTAAAAACTACAAAAATCACTTAACTAAAAAGTAATTTTTGAGTAATTTTTATATACTTTTTGGGTAATTGAGTAATATAAATTGAATAAAAATTACTCATTAAATTACTCAATTTAATTTTTATATACATTTTAAAAATTTGTATATAGTTTTCTTCTTTAATATACTTTTTAAAAAATTTATACAAATATATATAAAAATTACTCATCAATTAATATATAAATTGAGTATATTAAGTATATATTGATTTTTATATAAGTATACGGTTTATATAAGTATACTTTTATAATTAAAAATCAATATCTAAAAAAATAAAAAAAATATATATAATATAAGTATATAAATGTATTTTATAATAATGAAAATTTTTATATCAATATTATAAATGCTTTATATTTTTTAAGATATTTAATATTATTGACAATGACTCACAATTATGGGACTAAGGCAATGGTATACTGTAATTCTATCAACCATTGTTAAAGAAGAAAAAAAAGCTTCTGATTGGTTAACCAGTCTACTTAACGAAAGTTCATTAGTTATAAATAATGTGGGATGCATGCTGATAGGGTTCAAGAGGAATGAAAATAGTTGTTAGAGTGAGGTAAGGAGAGGTTTTATGAAACTGAGGAGAGGACCTTGGGAATCTTGTATCGAGTTGATGAAAGAAAGAGAGTATGACAAGAGAGCTCATCTCTCAGTGATAAAGTTGTGTAACCTTGTTAATTGCCTTAGTAAATTGGTGCTTATTCCCTTTTCGTGGATGTAGGTCTTATGGACCGAACCACTTAATTTTGGTGTTCTTGGTTACATCCTTGTTTTCTTGTTTGTGTTCTTTAAGCTAGCATTTGGTTCTTTGTGTTGCTCTTGGTTAGTTTATATTGGAGGGTGATTGGTGGATACATTAACAAGTGGCATGGTCCGTGGGAAACCAGACCACAATGATGAGATCTGCCAAGTTTGAAATAAAAAAATTCATAGGAAAGGATGACTTTGGCTTGTGCAGAGTCAAGATGAGAGCCCTACTTGTACAACAGGGTGTTGTGGAAGTATAGCAAGGACCAACTGCGTTGCCTACTGAGATGCCCAAGAAAGATAAGAACAGTATCTTGGATAAAACTCATAGTATGATAATTCTGAGTCTGGGAGATAAAGTTTTGAGGGAAGTGTCAAAGGAGACAACGGCACAGGCACTCTGAGCTAAACTAGAACTATTATATATGACTAAATCCCTGACCAACGGACTCTTCTTGAAGCAACGTCTGTACTCCTTCAAGATGCATGAAGGAAAATCAATCTCAAAGCAGATTGATGAGTTTAATAAGATCATAGATGATCTTGAAAACATCAAAGTTATAAGCAAGAGTTATAAACATTTCAAAGATGCAATGCTTTAAAGAAGAGTGCAAATAATTTCACTAGAAAAAGTTCAATCGTTGATCAGAGCTAAGTAACTTCAAAAGAAACATGATAAGAATGAGGAGAAAAGTGGAGATGATTTTATTGTCAGAGGAAGATCAGACAGAAGAGACTCAAGAAAAAATTAGAACAGATCAAGATTAAGAAAAACAAAGAAAAGTGAAAATCAGTTGTCAAAGGGACCTTTGAAATGTTATATTGCCACAAAGAACGTCACTTCAAGAAGAACTTTCCTGACAGGAAGAAAAAATATCAAGAAAAGCCAAAAGAATAAAGTGAAGCAAGTGTAGCCTTTGATGACTATGATTCAGCTGATGCTTTGGTAATTACTGAGTCTGAATCAAGCAAGAAGTGGATTAAATGGTTTCAAGAGAGCTCATCCTTTTATTAGTGGTTTTAAATCGATGAAAATATGTTTAACTTTGAATAATCTATAAAATTAAATTTTACTAAAAAAATTATGAACATTTGATTGTAAATTAAAGAAAATTAAAAAAATATTTAGATTTTGTGAGGGAATTTGTAAGAAGATAAAATCTAAGTGAGGCACACCACCCCTTATGGTAGGGGACTTGCGGGGAGATTTTAAGATCAACATCAATTAGGCTATTGGCTTTAGCAAGAGACAAGTTATGATCTCATGAGTCCTGCTTTTCTTCTGCATGTAATATGTAACATACAAATCCTCTCCAATTATCAAGGTGATTACATCGGCTGTAGCTGCCAACTCTAACCATCTAATCAATGCAGGATGACTGAGTACACCATTTAAAATTGGAGTAGCTTTGGAAAAACTAAATTGGGCGGCTGATAAGCCAAGGATTCCAAAGTGCTTTGTATGGGAGAGATGGGTCTATTTTTCACGTGATGAAAAGAAAAAAGGGTGAAATAAATGTTAGATAGGCAAATGCATAGGGATTGAGTGATATGTATGCAAATACACCTAATAAAAAGTGAAAAGCAGATTTAGATACATACCATTCAATTCCTATATATTTACCTATCAAATATCTAAATATTACTTTTACATTCGTGTCACTTTAGGTAAATGCGCCATTTTAGGTGTACATAAATATATGTATATATATATTTCTTGTTTTAAAAGTTAAAATAATATTATTATGGATGTGATATGAAATATTTAGGTTTTATAAAAGTAAAAAACAAAATAAAATTTAGGTATTAGATAGCTAAATAGACAGAAATTGGCTGGTATGTATATAAATGCCACAAAATAAAAATCAAATCATCCTTGGGAGATTTCCTCCTAAATTAAATCAATCCCTCGCGCAACTGAGTAAAGTTCACCTTTTGACCATTTCTACAAGATGCCCAGTGCAGGAAATAATAGCATAAACAGATCTCAACGAGAAAAATTTACATACATAAGAAGTACACAGAGCTGCGTACGTTGGAGGTTTTTCAGAGGGTATTGTGGGGATGGGGGGGGGGGTCTTAATAACCTCCAACATACACAGAGCTGTGTATGTCATATGTAATTTTTTTCAGATCTCTACAGAGTATAACTTACTTCAAAATCAAACTCATTAACCAAGGAAGTAAAAGAAATAACAAAGCAAAAAATCAGGCTCCTTTTGTCTTGACCTTCTGAAGCAGACTTCCTCTCCCAGGAAAAGGATTCGCAAGCCTTCCGACATCTTTATCTCCTAAATCTCTCTTCTTCTCCACAAGCATCCTATCATCACTCTTCTTCTCTTCCTCCTCCTTCCTCATCTTCTCCATCCGTATCATCCTATTCTCCCTCCTCCTCTCCCGCCTCTTCTCTGTCCCCCGCCTAACCTTGTTTTCCGCCTTAAAAACCGCAGCTTTTCTTACCAAGTCATGATCTTTCAATACCTCTGACGAGCGCCGCGGAATCCTACCGCCCATTGAAGTACCGAGCAAGTGAAAATCAACCCTGGCCCATCCCTCCTTGTCATTGTTGTTCCACCCGAAGGTTTCGCTCTTTGAAAGGAGACCGGCGACAGGGGAACCAGAGGGACGGCGGTATCCAACAGTGCTGGCGAGGAGGCGCTCGGCAGACTCCCATTCCAGGCGGTCGCGGTAGATTGGGTCGGCGAGGACCTCGTCGGCGAGGCGGGCCCAGTATAGAAAATCTCTGGCGCGGAGTTTTTTAGACTTCCAGGATAGGTAAGAGGAGGGGAGGGAGCCAAGCATTCGGCTATTGTGCTTGCCAAAGTTGATGAAGCGGTCCCTCGCTGGGATGTCGGACGGTCCGACGGGGGAATTGGGCCGGCAGGAAGTGGAGAAGAGACATTTGCGAACGGGAAGCAAAGAGAGAAAGATAAGATGGGCCATCCGTGCTCTTAGCAGTCCACGGGCGGGGGTGGCATTAATTTTTTGGGGAAAAATGATGCATGGAACCAGAATTTCATTCATATAAATAAAAAATTACATAGCTCCAAAGAGCAAAATCATCCAAGAACCCAAGAGGAAAAAATGATAAACAGTGTAAAGAAGGAGAAAAAAAAAAGGGGTGAAAGGCTGAGAAAAAGTAACAAATATCTAAGCATGGCTCCAGGAAGGCAAGAAAGATAAAATTCATGGCAACAAGAAATATCAGAAGCTGTCTATCTATCGTTGGGCAGAGCAAAGAGATCAAGCAAAGCTATATAGTCTCACAAACTGGTTGAGCCCTTAGTAAAGGTTGTATACTTCATCATTGCCCTTCCAAAAATATCAGGAAAGGCCCGCATAGGAAGGAGTTTCGACCAGACAAAGCTGGTTAAAATCCATCCTCAACGATAACTCCAGCCCCCAGAATAAAGGTTGCAAACAAAGACACCTCTTAGCAGTCCCAGTAAATAAAAGTGCATGAATCAAGAAGCTAGAATCAATCCACCAGCTAACACAAGAAAACACTAATAAGTCTTCCAAAATAACTGTTCTAACATGACCTGTGAAACAACATCTCTCCTAATCGAGACACAAAAGGATTTCCTTGTAACAGCTTCCCCAAAGGAAAATGGGAGCAACCAATATAAGAAATGTTTGGGCATGAAAATATAAGACCATCCAATCATGCGTGGAATAAAGAGGGGGAGGTATAAAGTGAAAGAACCAACCATAGAAAAGAAAAAAATAAAGCAGACCCCTGAGTGTTGCATAGCAAAAACCTTATCAGTGCAATAAAGAGTTGACAGACACCAATATAACTACTCATTAAGCAAATAGATTTCTAATGTTATCAAGGATGTCATCCCTATATTTCCATCTTCGACTTTTTTTCTTTAACAACGAGTTTAATTTTGTAGAAAATGTTGGCACACACCCAGAAATTCATTGATATAAATAAAAAATTACATAATGCCAAAGAGGAAAACCATCAAAGAACTCATGAGGAAAAAAATGATAAAAAAAGTGTAAAGAAGGAAAAATAAAATTAGAGAAAATAAAAATAAAAATACAAAGGTGAAAGGCTGAGAAAAAACAACAAATGTCTAAGCATAAGCTCCATCCAGACAAGAAAAACGAAATTCATGGCAGCAGAAAATACCAGAAGGTGTCTATCATTGTGTAGTATCTAAATAAAAAAGATCAAGCAAAGCAAAATAGTCTCAAAAACCGGTTGAGCCCTTAGTGAAAGTTGTATAATTCATCATTTCCTTTCCAAAAACATCACAAGAAGGATTGCGAAGAAAGGACTTCCGTCCAAACAAAACTGGTTGAAATCCATCTGCAAGTGATAACTCCATATACAAAGCCATCCATAGAATAAAGGTTGCAAACAAAGACACCTATTAGCAATCCAAGTAAATAGACATGCATTAAATAAAGAGCAAGAATCAATCCAACAGCTAACACAAGAGAATGCTAATAAGTCTTCCAAAATGACTATTTTACATCTCTCTTAACCAAGAAATATAAGGATTTCCTTGTAATAGCTTCTTGAAAGAAAAAAAAAAGAGCAACCAGTATAAGCAATGCTAGGGCCATCAAAATATTAGGTAATTCAGTCATGTGTGGAATAAAGAGGGGGCGCTAGAAAGTAAAAAAAAAAACCAACCATAGAAAAGCAAAAATAAAGTATACCCCATGAGTGTTATATGGCAAAAACCTTATCAGTGCAATAAAGAGTGAATACACACCAATATAACAGCTCATAAAAGAAAAATAATTCTAATGTTAGATTGATCCCAACTTTTATGACAGTACTACGAAGTATGTGTGGTTATATTCTAAATTTTCTTTATTTATATTTCTTTCTTTACAACGGCGCCAAAAACTTGACTCCGAAGCAAATAAGAGTGCAACTATTATATTTAAATATTGAGATACTACACAGGTATACGTATCGTTATCAAGTAACATAAGACTTTTTGATTAAGCGCTGAATATCGAACCCATATGGAGAATTACAATATGTTAATGAGGAATTATATAACAAACTCTACTTTGAAAAATATTCTTACCCAAACTATAGATGATATAATAAGAATGAAAGTTCAAATCTTTTTGGTATTTTTTTTATAATTGAAAATAAAATAAACAACTAACTAAATTTAACTAGATATTTTGTAAGATGAAGGCAATATAAATAAGATATCTTTTTCCTTATTATGAATCAGAAACAAGTATATGAATTCTATTGTGGAAGTATTCAAATTGTGTTGTGTCAAATATGAGCAATATTATTCTTTAACTTTATTAGAGATGTTATAAAGAACATTGACTAATTCAAAGTTTGAATAGTCTTGAAGACGGGCTAGGTAGGGAAGTACTAGCTATCACTCTAGAGTTCCCTCTTCTCCCTCCACCTGGGGGCTAACGTATCGTATCAAAACCAAAAACAATAAATTGAATTGGGACCCGTCATCTCAAGCCACTGAGACCCTAAGTCTACCTGGTCATGAAGATAGTTGACCCAACACGTCTTGAGATCCCCAGCCAGTAATCTGTGAATTGCGTCATCTCTAAGGTCAAAAAGAATAAGCTCTATACTATGACTATAAGTTGAAGCTCTAAGAGGTGAGACTTATACCCGCTGAAATGACAATTATGCCTTAAGAAAGAAAGAGAGGGATGTTCAACTACAAATTTGGTTCATACTCACCATGTACATTCCGGTACCAATAACTGGGTTTAATTATCTTACCCAACACCATTCAAAAACTCATAAATGAGTCATTTTCCACCTAGATACGATCTATCATACATCCATAATCTCAATTTTCAAATATCCATTTGCAGCATGTGTGTAGATTTATAGATCAGTACATTTTGATATCAGATATACAAGAAATTAGTTTATACAGATATATAACAATGTGCTTAGTTTAGATGGTTATGACTTGAGCAAACATAGAAAATATAACAGTAATGTCTGATCTATGGTTTAAAAAACTTTCATATGTAAGTAATTAAACTCAAAAGATTCTATTTACCTTTACTAAAGTTAGTATCTAAAATCTTTCCCTTGAATTGTTTAGAGTTTTGTTAGATCATCGTGTCAATTAAGGCGTGAGATCAATCAATCCATTAATTGTGATTGAAGTCTCTTAAATTAGCTAAAATAGATCAAAGGCACTTGGTGAGTTACTGGTAGCATAAGAAAACTAAAACTTGGATCCCCTATTATGGGAGATGTTTTTATACTTTTTTTAAATTGCTCTTAAACAAGCTTTAATCCAGATAATCTATGATGAAAACTATTTTCATGCGTCCTTCTAGCTTGATCTAAGCAAATTAATACTTAAAGAGCTGCCAAGAATCATTTAGATGTGTCTTTAGTACATGGTTGATGGAGAGATTGTATTGGCATACGTATACTTATCCTAACTAAACTAATGTAAATCATAATAAGAGCTTATGCATGTGCATGAATCTAGAAAAATAACAATCAATGATAAATTACATAAAGAAATCACATGTTCATAAGGAAAAGTAAACAAATCAATATGAAAAACTAATAAAGAAAGAATGAGTGTCCCTGGGTTGGTGACATATCCCTAAAAAACTAAATGAAGTGGTTTGGCTCCACATATATAACTCGATCCTAAGTCTATTCAATAATAGATATTTTGAAACTAAGATAAGTAACATGAGAGATTAGCTCTTATTTATTGTCTAAGCATGACTTTGGTATTTAACTATAAAGATCACATGCCAATACTTTATTTGAAGTAAAAACTCAAACCTAGACACTACAAATACATCCAAGTACCATAGAACTAAATCTTTAGCTCTGCAGTGTCATCATTAGAGGTAGCTAACGATAACAAACTGTAAGCTTGACATTGTAATGAAATTATTGAGAATCACAATGGTTTATCATAAATTGACATAAATCTTACTTAAAAAACCAAAGTAAAGACAAACTTAAAAACCATTCCAAGAGCATTGTCCTCAACTAGGAATGATATCAAACATATCACAAAATTTAAAAGGAATAATTACATACATATAACCCAAAACATTAATATTCACAAAACAAGCACCCAAGTGATTCTTAGCCATGGAACTGATGCATGTACACATGCCAAGATCAAACATTGAGAATTTGTGTAAAACAAAAAAATATGGGCCAGGGTTTTCATCTTTGGATCTTTTTAAAAACTCGAAACTACTAGCTTGTCTATTTATATGTCTTTATTGTATGGTTCCTCCTTTCCAAATAAATCTCCCTTTCAGATCATACGAATGATCCAAAGAGGATATGAATAAAAAAAATGGGATATATGATGAAGATATACAAGTAAATTTAAAATAAAAACATGGAGGACTTATGTATAGGTAATCCTCGTGTGATAAGTTGAAAGTATACATCTGAATGAGATCGGATTGAAATATCTCAAAATACGGTATCCATGAAGAAAATTCCTACATAAGCCACCCATAACTAGATAACCAAAAAGAAGATTTTTATTCTTGGGTCAATAGCACTCCCAAAGTAAAGTATCTCTTATGTTAATTACATCTTGGATGATACCCAAGCATACTCTCGATAAAAAGAGTTTTACTTACATTATTATGATTGGTAAACATATCACCAAAAATGATTGTTATTTCAATTAGGAACATCCCGATGCCTTCAAATCTCTCCTTAGTTCACTTGGCAGAGAGTGAGTCTTTCATATCCCAAATGAGTAGTGGCTCATCGACATACGGGACCCACAAAATAGCCAGGTCAACTCATACGATCTACACTATGGTTCCAGGGCCTAACCGAGCCATAAGGGTAGAGGGTGGATCATTGTATCATAAATGGGTGACAATCTATCCACAATCAGAAGGGGAGTGACATTTGTGCTTGCAAAAGTTTCGGGGAGAAGGGGGAAGAGCACCGAGAGAGAGAGAGAGGGAAACAAATGAGGGTCTGCGATACAAAATTAGATTTTTAGGACATCACCATTGGAATAGCGTCAGCTATGTCTAACACAAAAAAAAAAATAGTGTGGGCTAAATCAATGCTATTAAATAAAGCCTGATGATATCTAGTTTCTAAAGCTAACTTCGACGCAAAAGGTTTCCGGCAAAGTAAAGGCGACGCTAATCATCCCAAACTTTAAATGTTGGTTAATCGACGTAAATCCCATGCTAATGTTTTTGTTGGAAAAGTATGTATATGTTTGTCAAATTATACGAGTTTTTAAATGAGGTCATCAACAATATCTCTCCTTAGGTATCAGTTTTAGAAGTATAAAGCAACTACTTTTGATGACTTTACTATCCAATAGTTGCAGCTAATTAATTCTGGGAAATTAGAACAGTTATTAATTTCCAGAACTTATTAGTTGAATAATACCAAAATTATTTACTATGAAGAGGCCTCGTGCGCTTGCTGCCGGCACTCATTAACTCAATGCACTCCAAACAATACTTATTGTTATGAGTTCTAATGTTATATAATTAAATAATCAAATAATTAGCAAAAACATGCCGTTTTTATGTGATAACATCAGTGGAAAATCGACTTACACGAACGCAAAAATTTGGATTAGAAGCTCGTGCTTGCCTTTCAATATCTAATATAAACTGTATGATCATACCTGAAGAATAACTCGTCAATACAGTATTTTACATAATCCTTGGTATTGTATTTTAGATTGTGTTTAGTGTATAGGGTAAAAATGCTAGTGCAAATCTTAAATGGATCGAACGACCAAGGACAGAGACTCAGGGGGTCAAAATTCTGAACTAAAGAGCGAATTTCGGCAGGCAACAGTCGACAACGAGCCAAAATCGATCGACCGACATACGTACCGACTGAAAAATTGGGTGACCGGTGGATTTATTTGGCAAGAAGGTGCGATCGAGTAATCGAAGGACTTTCATTGATCTTAGTGGAAGTCACCCGATCGAATGATTTGATCGGTCGATCCGAAATTTTGGGCGACTGACAAATATGATATTTTCTTTGTATTATATTGTAACTCTCACTCGACAGAATTTATATATTTGTGCAGTTATCATAACTGTTCCATTCTTTTTTGTAACTGTATTTTGAGGCCCCTAAAAATAGGCAGTCACGACATAAATAAAGACAGAATGTTTCTCCCACACTCGACTCTCCAACTCTTTCTCTCTTTCCTCCTCTTAGCTCTATCTCTTATGGCGTGTTTCTCGAAAGATAACTTAGGATTGAACATCCTAAAAGATGACGCGGTGAGCATTAACATGCCACAGACAAGAAGCAGAGCACATTACGAAGGAGAGTCGCAACAGAGAGATGCTGCGTAGATGGAGTTCATAAGGGAGTTAGTGAACCAGAAGATTCAGCAGCAAGTCCAAGAGTTACGAGAACAAATGATGGGTCAGTTTGAGGCCCTTTGAAAAGCATTTATGTGAAGGAATGGACAACCATCACTCTTGAAGTGGGATCTCAGAGTTCTCGTACTCAAGGGGTTTCCCTGAGCATCCGCCAATGCCCAATGGACTTGTAAACAATCAGGTGACTGAAGGAGAAGAAGATTCCCAACAATTGCCCAACATTGGATCTATGTCGATGGTTAGACATTGGGTAGAACTTGTTGAAGCACCTCTTCAGCCAAACCTTGACAGCGCTTTCACTAGGCAGATTTTAGAGGCAGTGCCACTAACGAAGTTAAGGGTTCCTCACCTAGATCCCTACATGGGGAAAAGTGATCCGACCGACCACCTGGCTTCTTTCGAATCGTCAATTGGAATACTGCCGATTAACAGTTTTTTGAAGTGTCACCTCTTTTAGACGACATTTAAGGAGTCTGTTTTTCAGTGGTTTCTCAGTCTACTGCTTGGTATCATTCCAACCTTTATTGAACTCAAGAAACTCTTTGTGGCGCACTTCGCCAATATGCAGAAGCAAAGGAAGAATCTCAATCTCTGTTTCAGATAAAGCAGGGAGAGAACAAGAGAATAAGCTCTTATATCAATCAATTCTAGAAGGAAATGCTAAGGATTTAGGATTTACGGCCTTTGATCGCTTAGAATGCTCTGACATAGGAGGTTAGGGACATACGATTTAAGCATGATTTGAATCTGCACGAACCAATTTCCATCTTTGAACTATTGGAGATGGACATATTCATGCTAAGAAAGCTACGGGCTCATCTGTTGCCAAACCAGAATTGACCGAACCTTAGCCTAAGAAGAGAAAGGATCAAGACGAGGGGATGAAGCTGGGGGATGGCCAAAACCCCGCTGGTCGTCTGTGGCACAAAAAAGCCTTGCAATAACAGAAGCAAAATGAGGAATCATGGTCAGAGTCAATGATCTGACCAGCGACTGTCATAGTATTATGAGCGGTCATAGATTTATTGAGAGATGCAGGGTTTAACCCCGTAAATGTTTCAATGGCTGAGTTGGTTACAACCACACAGAATAAGTGGTACTTCAGGAAAGTTCCTGCAATGAAGGTCAGAACAAAGCTTCGGAACTAAACAAATATTGTGACTAGCACCATGATCATGGGTATGCCATAGAGCAGTGTTGCTATCTTCTAAACTAGGTGGAGGAGCTAATCAGAGCTGGGAACCTCAAGAAGTTTGTCGCTATCTAGGACAAACAAGACAACAAAGAAAGGCGTCTGCTAAAGATCAATTAGATGGACCGGTCAGGATGAACAAAGTTCACATAGTGGGATTCATTTCAGCTATCTTCAGGGTAGGTGGAGTCATCTCATCGATCCAGTCAGAATAGGCTTCGATCGAGAGAGGTATGTTTTGTTGCTTCTTATGAGCATAACCATCCTCTGATTGTTTTTATAGATATCGATCTTCTGTCGAAGGAGAATGCGTATAATGACGTGATCATTGTTACCACATTAATGAACAACTACCAAGTGGGTGGTATTTTGGTCGATAGGAAGCTTTGTGAACATCTTGTTCAAAATGGTGTTTGACAAAATTGGATTAAAAATCGACCAGTTGGCACCACCGGCTTGGCCGTTTTTGGTTTTTCTGGAGAGTGAAAGGACACTTTGGGTTTCTCATGGGGCAAGCAACAGAAGCAATACATTAGCATGGAGGTTTTTTTAGTGGTAGAGTCCCCTTCAACTTACAACACAATATTCGACCAACCATTGCCGATCAACTACTGAGCTGTGACTTCAGCTTACCATGTGGCTATGAAGTGTCTGACAATGGAGAGATCATCATGATTCAAGGGAACTTGGAGCTGTCAAGGAACTATTTCCTTCGAACAGTCACGAGCATTGATATTTTGGAATTAAAATATTGAACATGAGAGATTTGCTCCTAGTTGTTGTCTACGCATGATTTGGGTGTTTAACTCTAATGAAAACATGCCCATACTTTATGTTTCTAGAAAATAATCCCATGATTTAATCATAGAAGGAAGCTAAAGATAACACAATGGGAGATTGGCATTGTAATGAAATTATTGAGCATCACAATGCTATATCCTTTGCACTATAGTTCTCTGAACTAATTGGTATAAATCTTCTTTGAAAGGCTAATTATTGACAAACTTAAAAACCATTCCAAAAGCTTTGTGCTTAATTGGAAAAAAAATCAAACATAATTAAAAAGTAATAATTACATACCCAATGCCCAAATAATTGATATTCACAAAACAAAACTCTTTTTTTAGCCACTGAACCGATGCATATAAGCTAATCACAATCAATCCATTGAGAATTTGATTAAAATGAAAAGTATGAGTTGGGTTTTTATCATTATTTTTTATATTTTAGTGAGAAATTGAGAAATGGATGGAATAGGGTTATTGCATTACAATTATAACCCTGATAATTACCTTACACAATAGTTTGGGGTAGGAGACGAGTGGAAGGATGCGAAAAATGGGTGTTTCAGGTATTTGTTATGTGGTGGTTTTGTTGTGCGTTTAATCACAAATACGATGGTTGACTGTCATCCATTAGGTGTCGGAGGCGATGGTCGCCTACAAAATAGAGAGAAGGCGAGGGACTTATAAGGGTTTCTGGGCGAGTGGGGGTGGAATTGCAAAAGTTTTGAGGAGAAGGGGAAGAGAGCATCGAGAGAGCAAGGGAAGCAAATGAGAGTCTGCACTGCAAAATTTGTCTTTTAGGGTATCATCATCGGATTTGTGTCGGCTATGTCCAACACAAAAGAAAAAAAAAGCATTGGCCTGATCGACACTATTAAATAAAAGCCTAATAGTAACTAGTTTTTGATGCTAACGTCAATGCAAATGATTTCTAGCGAAGTAAAAGCAACACTAACTCTCCCAATCATTAATCGGTGGTAAATTTCATAAATCCAATGCTAATGTTTGCTTTGGAAAAAATCTAAAGTAATTTCCAACGCTATATAGCCTATTTTCTATAGTGTGTTTGTATCAACTTTCTTCCTGATAGAGTAACTCATCATTGATTTAATGCTATTCGTTAGTTTTGTTGATGATAGTAGACGTCTATGTGTTTAGGGAGTGGGGAAACAATAGTCAAGCAAAACTTGTTGGGTGATAGAAGTCTTTTAGCCATGATTCGGTCATGGTAGTGAAACGTTAGTGATAAATGATCATAGTTAAATGACGGTAATAAATTGAGAACAAGTATATCATTAAAATTGAGAGACAATACTTATTAGTGGTGATCTTTGGTGCCAATTTCAAGGTACTTCTTTCTATAGCTTCAACTCAATTCTCCTATTTCATTTTAGAAATCAGGTTTTATTCATAAATTTTGAGAACACTATCTTCATTTTTTTGCTAAAATCTCTAAATAATTCACACTGATCAAATCAATTTAAAATCATTTTTAAAGCTTTTAATTTGATTATCCCAATAACAACTTAATTGATCATTTCTCATCGCATTTGATTCTTCTAATCAAAACGATTATTTTAGCAATTAGCACACAAGATTTGGAAACCAATTCGTCCCTCAAAATGTTTTCAACCATTTTTTAAGTGCTCGATCTGGGCCTATTTGGACTTGGATCAAGTCACATTTGATTTGATTGAGTTTGTTTCATTAAAACATTAATCTTAATTGTACATCTGTTGAAAAGGAATATAGTTCCATTAATCTCAAATTTAAGTATGACATGAGAATTCATATTTAGTTGGATGATTTTGCTGTCATAATTAAAGATTAGTCATTTCAATGAAGCCAAACTTTCAAACCAAAACAGCCTTCTGAAAGTTTCAGAATAGTTATGTATATGTATGTTTGTCAAATTATACGACATTTTAAAGGAAGTAATCACAATATCTCTCCTTTCGTACCAGTTTTAAGAGTACGAAGCAACCACTTTTCGATGACTTGCAATCCTATCGTTGCAGCTAATTAAGTCGGGAAAATGGGAACACTTAATTTCCCGAACTAATTATTAGTTGAATAATACCAATATAATTTTCTATGAAGAAGCCTCGTGCTTTCGCTCCAAAACATTTACATAATCCTTGGTATTCTATTTGTATGTACATATATATGTAGGATAATCCATGGTATTCTATTTATATGTACCTTTATAGGTGGTAAACGTGCCTTTAATTTCATCTAATTTGGTTACGCAGGATAACATTCATATTATTTGTAAAAGTCGGAATTTTATGTCGTAAGATCTAACTATTTATTGGCCAAGAAATTAGGTGAATCCGCATTGCAATTAATTTTAGTTCTATTTCTTAATCATCCATGTGAACTAAGAGAAATATGGTTGCAACCTATTATCTGTTGTGAAAAAACGAAGTTGTGTGTAACAGATCTTGATAGAGTTAATCGAATAACCCCCAAAACTTATCGATTCAACAAATTCTATTCAGTCTCAACCATCTTTTTCGATCTTTTCTCCAATAACGTGAGATGAAGTTTTTTCCTATAGAGGTAGTCATCTATCTGCATCCTCCAGTAACCAAAATCTGTCATCAAACTTCTCGATCCCTGATACCTTCACTTCGTCTCCCGCCATCGCTTTCTCTCAAATCTGAACTTTGGCTCTGATGCCAATTGTTATGAAAAAACGACATTGTGTGCAATAGATCTCGACATAGTTAATCGAATAGTCGGGAAAACTTACCGATCCAACATTATCTTGTCTTAATGGAATTTTTATGTCCTTTCATTTGGTTCATATAGCTTGTTCATCAACTAGCTCAGCACGTACTTGCATTCAAATTACCTTATAAATATGTTTAACAATTGTATACGATTATATCAGAATATTATAATATAAAATATGACATAATTGGAAATGAGCCGTTGCTTTTTGCCTATAAAATGCAAGCAAATGAGCCTGAAACAAATATCGAATTCAACTACACCTCAAAGAGAACAGCTTATTAGTACTCATGGCTTCAAAAGAGATCAGCTATGCTTTTTCCATCATATTTATCCTCTTGATCTCTGGTTTTGTTTCAGCTCAACTGTCCACAAACTTTTACGCCAATTCATGCCCACAAGCTTTACAAATCATCAAATCCACCGTTAATGCAGCCGTCAACAACGAGAAACGAATGGGAGCTTCGCTGCTCCGTCTTCATTTCCATGACTGCTTCGTCGATGCAAGTCTCCTAAACCCTAATCAAGTTTTTTCATTTCTTCTTATGATTCTTAATTACTCATCTTTCCTTGGATTCATTTGAGACAGTTCTTCTGCCATGCATGCAAACATGAACTTATTTCTTGACGTGATACTTAAAATGAATAAAGATTTGTTGAAACTTATAGGAATGAAAGTCTGATTATAGTTTGATTGATTATGAGCTTGAAATCATTGGATGAACTATCCTGGTTGCAGTATGTAACGTTTTGTTTTTGAATGTAATAAGGAATTAATAGTATGAAATAACTTTTATTTTAAAATAGAGAAAAATATAAATAAAAAGATATAGATACATCAATATAGTTTGCTACTATATAACATCCAAATCGTCTTAAATTATATTTCTTAGGGAGCATATATCAGCATGACCAAGGTGTAATATAAAAATTGTCAATCATGTAACATAGAACAATCAAAAAAGTCTCATAAACTATGAAAAATTCTTCTAAATAGAGCACATATTTGTAGTGTAAACATGAAGGGAAAGAAGAATGAAAAAAAAAAGGGAAAAAAAACTTACTTTATGTTTTGAATGGCAGGGTTGTGATGGTTCTATTCTCTTGGATGACACTCCTACATTCATTGGCGAGAAGACAGCTTTTCCTAACATAAATTCTGTGAGGGGATTTGATGTGATCGATACCATTAAAGCAAATGTTGAGAATGCTTGTCCGCAAGTAGTATCTTGTGCAGATATTGTAGCAGTTGCTGCACGTGACTCCGTAGTTGCAGTAAGTGACGTAAATATAACACCAAAAAAAAATTTGAGCATTTCAATAATAATTTTGTTTTCCAAAATCAATTTAATTTTGTTGTTTTTTTCTTTATTTGTTAAAATATGTTTTTTTTTATATCAATTAGTCGGGCATCTGATTGTCAGTTGTAAGTCCCCTCTGGTCAGGAGTTCGATTATCCCCAATGAAGGGTGTGATACTCGAATTATTAGGCATATCCAGATGATCGGAGCTCGTATAATAGTGTCACACCATATACAGATAGATTGATTGATATATTATATACTGAAAACAATTGGAGTCTTGTTTTTCAGTTAGGTGGGCCATACTGGTCTGAGCCGCTTGGAAGAAGGGATTCATTAACTGCAAATTTCAGCCAGGCTAATACAGACTTACCAGCGCCACAATCAAATCTCACTCGCCTCATATCAGCTTTCGCTAAGAAGGGTCTGAATGCTAATGAAATGGTAGCATTGTCAGGTGATTAGTTACCTTTGTATTTAGATTTTTTTTTTTATTGTAATTAGACATCAATACATAATCGAATTATTCCGTAAAAAGTTGGATCAAAAGTAATTGAATCCTATAATGTAAAAATCTAGGTGTTAGATATGCAATATTGAGCATTATAGAAATAATGCTTGGTTGTGTTGGGATATTGTTGGGAAAGCTTTTTTAAACCATTCTTTCAGCAACAATTTGTCAAGTTCTTCAATGAAAATGAGTATTTTATGTTAATCATTAAAAGAAGTGATTGATATTGCATAGGTACATGAGAACAGACACAAATGTGATTAGTATTTCTAACAAATTAAATTTTTATATGATTTGCAGGGGCACATACAATTGGGCTAGCAAGGTGCATCTCATATAGAAATCGAATCTACAATGACACCAACATTGATTCATCATTTGCTTCAACCTTAAAAGTAAATTGCTCCCTCTCCAGTACCGATAACAACAACCTAGCTCCACTTGACACAGTTACTCCTATAAAATTTGATAATTATTACTACAAGAATTTGCTAGTTGAGAAGGGCCTTTTGCATTCTGATCAAGAGCTCTACAATGGCAATGTCACTGATGCTCAAGTAGATTTCTATGCACATAATAGTGGTAAGTTCTTCAGAGATTTTTCTTATGCTATTATTAAAATGGGTGATATAAGTCCTCTTACCGGAACTCAAGGGGAAATCAGACTCAATTGTCGCAGGATCAACTAATAAGAAAGTAAATTGTGTCAAGATACCCTAATATAAGAATATATCATGATAAGAAGGCAGTTGCTCGAAATAATTATGAAGGTTTATAGCATAAATTATTGAACTTTTGATTTTATCTTATGAATAAAGTGGGCTCTAATATTATATTGTGTACTATTTAAATGTCTTTTAGTTTATAATAAGTATCAACTATCTTCTATTTCTGATATATTGTTTATTAGGTTCTTTGATGCAAAAAAATGATATGTTATATGCATCATAAAGTACTGTGTCATGCATTGTGTTATGCTTTCTATGTATGTGTAATAATTTTGAGAATAAAGGGTTGTTGTGGAATTTAAAGGCTAATTGAGGATGTTTGCATGACTTGATATTTTAAGTTAATAACTAGATCTTTATTTGTCCAGAGAATGAAATGCGAGTTTGACTGAACGCTCATGATCTAAAGTTGTTAGAATTTTTTTTGAAGAGATTATAAAAATAAAACCTTGGCATATTCATTATTAAGTTAAAGTGGTTGGTAGACCGAAGATGAAAAAATGAATTTCATTTTGATTAACTAAAATGAATTATTAAGTTAGATTTTAAGGTTTTTAATGCAGGATGAAAGTTGCTAGATTAATGAAATCAAGATTAAGAGTTGAGCCATCTGCCAACATTATGACACGGTGAACCAATACATAACATCCAATTCTTATGTCTCTACATATCTAACACCATAACTTTACTTTTTATATTTAGGAATGATTTGAAAAAACAATTGAAAGGGTGATTGTTGATTTGTGTTAGTAGAGTGAAGACAAATTATCAAATAAGTGGTTGTAAGTACCACATCCATCCAAAATTTTATGGGTAGGTAAGAAGAGTTGAGCATAGTTCTAGCCATTTCTAAGATATGTCGATATGGAAAATTAACCTGACGTTTAATATCATTATTTTGAAGGTACATTTTAAGTTCATTGGATATGCATTCACTACCTATATCTGTTCTTAAATAGTTTATATTTATGTTGAAGTGGTTTTGAATCATTTTATGTAAGTCGATAAATTGAGATGTATTTTCATATTTATGATGTAAACACCAACAATAACGAGAAAAAGTATCGATGAAAGTTACATAATATTTGTATCCTTCAATTGAAGGATGCGAAAAAGGGCCCTAAGTATTGAAAACTATCATTTCAAACTTACAATATTTAGTAGTACTATTTTGAAATGATAATTTATAAATTTTATTTTGATAATAATTTGAACATTTAAAAGTACATGAAGATTATTGAGGTAGGAGAGATTATGGATAGAGTATTTTTATTTGGATGGCCAAGTCGTTGATGCGCTATTGTGGTCTTGAGAGTTGTGATGTCCAATTAGGTGAGGTTTCTGAGTTTTGGAATCCTAAATTTGAATATTTTTTAGCATCAAAAGAATAGTGCAATTATTGTCCTTTGTCAGTTTGTGAATAGAGACTAAATTATGTGACAGTTGAGGAAATAAAAAGAGTGGAGAGGGTTTTAGGTCATTTCCCACGTGCGTTATTTCTAAAATTTGACCATTGCAGACAATAACTTGTTCTATTCCTTTGTATGGCTCAGGAATTTGTAGACACTCTTAATTTGGGGTGGGATGAGTAGTGGCTCCCTTATCCAATATTTAGTCTTGTGTCTTTGAGGGAGCTTGAGTTGTAAGAGCAGTTATTGTAGAATTTAAAGAGGGTTTATATTGTAAATTAGCTTTATGCCAACATTGAGTGATCGAATGCCCCTTTTTGGTGCATATTTGAAAAAAAAAATGATGGTTCTTGGCTTTGTAAAGTTATTTTTTTGAGTGTTCTAGATGTTTCATGTGTTCTTTGCAAAGGTTCTTGCATAGTTGTATCCACCTTTAGTTTTAAAACTGAGTAGAGTAGCATATTGTGTGATTCTTGTGGCTTCATTGGCAATGTTGCATACTTTGTTGTGCAACAATGCATAAACATCTTTGAAGGACAAAGGTTGTAAGTTTGTTCGAATGGTCATCTTAAAACCTTGATAACTTGGGGTTAGCCCCTTCAAGGTATACGTATGATATCTTAATTGTCCAATTTGGAACTTGTTGCAGTAACGTTGTCAACTAAATTTTTTATCGTGGTTAGATGTTGTGTCATTGTGCTTGACTCCATATTGAAGTTGTGGAGTTCACTCTCTAATTGAATAACTCGGGATCTATTAGATGAGTGAAATCTTCTTTTTAAAATTTGCCAAATTTTGGCGTTATTGTTTAGATGAAGAATATAGGGAAGGATTGAGGGAGTGATAGTAGAGAATATGGTTGCAACTAGATTTCAATCCACCATCTACCAGAGAAGATAATCTTGATTTTCAGAAGCTGCCAATCAGAAACAAATCTTGGTGGATGGGTCACCTTGGTATCTATAAAATGAATCAAAACCATTTTTTGTTAGCAGCTTTGAGATCTAAATTTTCGAAACTTGGTAGTTATCTTAGGTTAGACTTGCGTTAGTCACATTCTTGACTTGAGACATAAAAAAATTTAGACTAGTATCTTTACTTATCTCTTTGAATCTTGTATGAGCCATTGCAAGTAGCTATCCTTCTTATATTGATTCTGAAGTGCTTGAATCCATAATGTCGTGAAGTTTGGAAGGCTCAGATACTAACTTAGAATAACAGAGAGAAGAACAAGAGGAGAACAACAGAGAAGAAGCTTGAAAAAGATAAGTGCTAACTAATCCTTTTTATTGATCAAGATGACTGCAATGGAATACAAAGCTGTTTTATATAGACATTGGAGTCGTATACTTGAAATTTTACAAGAGGGTAAAAGTGTCATTACAACATGTTATAAGCTAATATAAAACTCCTTATGCACTAGAAACCTAATCCCTAACCGAGCGAGGCTTCGACGAGATCTCCAACAAAGGCTCTGGAGAAGACAACGATCTATGATGCATTGAGAGAGAACGAAAGTATGGAGAGAGCCGAAGGTGCTTGAAGCCTATTCTTCTATTAATCAGGTGGAATACATGTAAAAATTGAAGTTTAGGTGTTAGATATGTAAATACATAAGAATCTTCCTATAATTTTATTTTAGTGTTAGTATTCGAGATAAACCCATAGATTACTAAATTTGAATTGTTCAAAATATAAAAAAAAATTCAATTCAAGCTCTATTCATCATATACTGATTAAATTGAACTTTAAGTCCACTCAAGCTAAAACGTTGAATAATTCTTAAATCTAAAGTATTGTAAACTATCAACGCTTTACATTATATTAATTTTTCCTTAAACTTGTTATGAAAATTGCTTTCTGAAAAGCTCTTCCATAATATTATTTACTAAAAACAAAGACTTACAATTCACTTTGTGGCTAGTCAATAGGACAACAACGGTTCCTTATAAAGGGACGTTAGGGCCAAATGCACTAAGCCTTTCCTTTTGTTAAAATATGTTAAAAAGCTCTACCAAGAAAATTACTTTTTAAGAGTTTAACAATTTGAAATATGAAAAAACAGAAGTTTTTTTAAAAAGTGATTTTAAGAAAAGCATAACAACTAAATAAGTTGCTAACTGAATAAACTTCTTTTTCTGGAACGGAAAGTAGTATGAAAGTTTTCTCAGACTGGACATAAATTATTAATGGAAATATGCTATATTTTTTGTCTCACCTTAACAAATAGTGTCAGGTCCTTTTAGTAACTAATTTATAAGCTAGAAATTTCAACATGTTGTTTGAAATACCCTAATAGCTCATTGCCAAGGCTTTACCTGTCACGACACCTAATGGATTACATATTACTATTTTCAAAACACCCCTAAATTATTAAGGAATTAACAACTTTTTTTTTTATTATTCCATTTTTGAACCCATTTAGAGCCCCAATTCAAATTGTCAAAAGAATGTGATTTATCAAAGTTTTCTTTTATATAAGACTCCTTACACGTAAAATAAGTGAATAAGGATCATGAGGATCATTGATCTAAAGAGCTCTCCAACATTATGCCATCTTCACATTCAAATGTATGCATGACTAAGACATTCCTTACCATGCAAATACATTTATTTTCGTATTCAAAAAGTATCTTAGAGAAGGTTTAAAGGGTTATTTTGTCCAAAAGCAAGGTCAAGGTATCTTACCATTATAATTTAAAAATTGTAGGATTGTTTCCCCTTAAGATTATATGCTAAAGAGTAGTTAAAAAAATATAATCATGTGTGACTGCACATACGTGAATATAAGGCAGCATGTTTCTAACAATATAAAATTGTTAGGTTCTTACTATTTACTTTTTTATTTTCATGATATGCTTTTAGTTCTTTATCATTAATTCTTTATCTTACAGGATATTTAGTATAAGAAAAATTTTGAGACATTTTAATCCAAATTTGCTTCCTACATGCATGCTTCATATTTAAGAAATTTTGCTTTAGAGCCTTAACTCTTTCTGATGATGAAATCAGTGAAGAGATTCACTGTTTAGAATTAAACCAAATCTATTAAATAATAAAAATATCTATAAGAATGTATTTACTAAAGTATCCTTCAGTATATCATATTCGCTAGAATATAAAAAATTTGATTGTTGACTTTTCTAGATTGCGTTAGTATATGAAATATTTGTAGAATGATCTTTATATAAGTGTAAGTAGGTATTTAAACTTGTTATTTTGAGAATGAATGTAAAGTAAATTTCCTCTTCTTTTGTTGTCCACTTAAATTTCTCATTTACCTTTTTATATTCTCCACATGTATATTTATTTTTATCAAATTAGTATGAGAGTCAACATTATATAAAGATGACAAGAGGTTTAAATTTACAAGTGCCACGTCTCACAATGAAGAATTATAAGAATTGGAGTCTTCATATAGGTATTATTTGGTTCTCAGGATATTTGGAAGATAGTTGAAAAAGGATATATTGAGCCACAACATGTTACTTTATCAACAAATCAATAGGATTTGTTGAAGGAAAATAGAAAGAAGGACAAGAAAGCACTCTCAAGCCTTAGATGAGGCATGTTTTGAGAAAATTGTCTTTGCATCCACCTCTATACAAGCATGTGAAGCACTCCAAGTTAATTATAGAGGCATGGATTAGATGAAGAATGCTAGACTTCAAAATCTTCGAGCTGAGTTTTAGGCACTTCAACTAAAGGAAACAAAAAAATGGAGAATTATTTCACAAGTGTCTTGATCTTTGTCAATGAACTATGAAGGTATGGAGAAAATTTAGAAGATGTCTGAGTGATTGAAAAAAAATTAATTTCGGTGAATGATAAATTTGAGCAAATTGAAGTAGCTATCGAGGAGGCTAAATGCTTAGAGTGTATCAAATGACCCCGAATGTCGAAACGGACCACGCGAGTGAGTTCGGAACATCAATTACACTTGAAAAAAATGTTCGTTGCACCACGATTTCACGTGCGGACTTAAAATATGCAGATTATTATTTTTGGACTCGTTAGTCAAAAAAATGGTCCGAGTGACCCCGAACACCGAAATTGACCATACGAGTGAGTTTGGAACATCGATTCCACTTTGAAAATGCGATTGTTGCACCAAGATTTCGTAGGCGGACAAAAAAATGTGTGAATTATCATTTTCGTCAAATCATTAAAAAAAAGGTCCGAATGACCCCAGACGACTAAACGGACCACACCGGTGCGTCCAGAACGTCAATTTTACCTAAGGGAGACATTAAATTTATCGTGATGACGTGTTGGACGAAAATGTGCGGGTAGAGATTAATTGAATAATAATAATTATTATTATTATTATTAATATATATATATATATATATATATATATATATATATATATATATATATATA
>NEWO01000400.1:586195-615786 GCA_003013225.1 Phalaenopsis aphrodite
CTATATATATATATATATATATATATATATATATATATATATATATATATATTAATAATAATAATAATAATTATTATTATTCAATTAATCTCTACCCGCACATTTTCGTCCAACACGTCATCACGATAAATTTAATGTCTCCCTTAGGTAAAATTGACGTTCTGGACGCACCGGTGTGGTCCGTTTAGTCGTCTGGGGTCATTCGGACCTTTTTTTTAATGATTTGACGAAAATGATAATTCACACATTTTTTTGTCCGCCTACGAAATCTTGGTGCAACAATCGCATTTTCAAAGTGGAATCGATGTTCCAAACTCACTCGTATGGTCAATTTCGGTGTTCGGGGTCACTCGGACCATTTTTTTGACTAACGAGTCCAAAAATAATAATCTGCATATTTTAAGTCCGCACGTGAAATCGTGGTGCAACGAACATTTTTTTCAAGTGTAATTGATGTTCCGAACTCACTCGCGTGGTCCGTTTCGACATTCGGGGTCATTTGATACACTCTAAGCATTTAGCCTCCTCGATAGCTACTTCAATTTGCTCAAATTTATCATTCACCGAAATTAATTTTTTTTCAATCACTCAGACATCTTCTAAATTTTCTCCATACCTTCATAGTTCATTGACAAAGATCAAGACACTTGTGAAATAATTCTCCATTTTTTTGTTTCCTTTAGTTGAAGTGCCTAAAACTCAGCTCGAAGATTTTGAAGTCTAGCATTCTTCATCTAATCCATGCCTCTATAATTAACTTGGAGTACTTCACATGCTTGTATAGAGGTAGATGCACAGACAACTTTCTCAAAACATGCCTCATCTAAGGCTTGAGAGTGCTTTCTTGTCCTTCTTTCTATTTTCCTTCAACAAATCCTATTGATTTGTTGATAAAGTAACATGTTGTGGCTCAATATATCCTTTTTCAACTATCTTCCAAATATCCTGAGAACCAAATAATACCTATATGAAGACTCCAATTCTTATAATTCTTCGTTGTGAGACGTGGCACTTGTAAATTCAAACCTCTTGTCATCTTTATATAATGTTGACTCTCATACTAATTTGATAAAAATAAAAATATGTGGAGAATATAAACAGGTAAATGAGAAATTTAAGTGGACAACAAAAGAAGAGGAAATTTACTTTACATTCATTCTCAAAATAACAAGTTTAAATACCTACTTACACTTATATAAAGATCATTCTACAAATATTTCATATACTAACGCAATCTAGAAAAGTCAACAATCAAATTTTTTATAATCTAGCGAATATGATATACTGAAGGATACTTTAGTAAATACATTCTTATAGATATTTTTATTATTTAATAGATTTGGTTTAATTCTAAACAGTGAATCTCTTCACTGATTTCATCATCAGAAAGAGTTAAGGCTCTAAAGCAAAATTTCTTAAATATGAAGCATGCATGTAGGAAGCAAATTTGGATTAAAATGTCTCAAAATTTTTCTTATACTAAATATCCTGTAAGATAAAGAATTAATGATAAAGAACTAAAAGCATATCATGAAAATAAAAAAAGTAAATAGTAAGAACCTAACAATTTTATATTGTTAGAAACATGCTGTCTTATATTCACGTATGTGCAGTCACACATGATTATATTTTTTTAACTACTCTTTAGCATATAATCTTAAGGGGAAACAATCCTACAATTTTTAAATTATAATGGTAAGATACCTTGACCTTGCTTTTGGACAAAATAACCCTTTAAATCTTCTCTAAGATACTTTTTGAATACGAAAACAAAAGTATTTGCATGGTAAGGAATGTCTTAATCATGCATACATTTGAATGTGAAGATGGCATAATGTTGGAGAGCTCTTTAGATCAATGATCCTCATGATCCTTATGCACTTATTTTACGTGTAAGGAGTCTTATATAAAAGAAAACTTTGATAAATCACATTCTTTTGACAATTTGAATTGGGGCTCTAAATGGGTTCAAAAATGGAATAATAAAAAAAAAAGTTGTTAATTCCTTAATAATTTAGGGGTGTTTTGAAAATAGTAATATGTAATCCATTAGGTGCCGTTACAGGTAAAACCTTGGAAATGAGCCATTAGGGTATTTCAAACAGCATGTTGAAATTTCTAGCTTATAAATTAGTTACTAAAAGGACCTGACACTATTAGTTCAGTTGAGACAAAAACGTAGCGTATTTCCATTATTAATTTATGTCCAGTCTGAGAAAACTTTCATACTACTTTCCGTTCCAGAAAAAGAAGTTTATTCAATTAGAAACTTATTTAGTTGTTATGCTTTTCTTAAAATCACTTTTTAAAAAAAACTCCTGTTTTTTCATATTTCAAATTGTTATTCTTTTTAAACTCTTAAAAACTAATTTTCTTGGTAGAGCTTTTTAACATATTTTAACAAAAGGAAAGGCTTAGTGCATTTGGCCCTAACGTCCCTTTATAAGGAACCGTTGTTGTCCTATTGACTAGCCACAAAGTGAATTGTAAGTCTTTGTTTTTAGTAAATAATATTATGGAAGAGCTTTTCAGAAAGCAATTTTCATAACAAGTTTAAGGAAAAATTAATATAATGTAAAGCGTTGATAGTTTACAATACTTTAGATTTAAGAATTATTCAACGTTTTAGCTTGAGTGGACTTAAAATTCAATTTAATCAGTATATGATGAATAGAGCTTGAATTGAATTTTTTTTTATATTTTGAACAATTCAAATTTAGTAATCTATGGGTTTATCTCGAATACTAACACTAAAATAAAATTATAGGAAGATTCTTATGTACACACATATCTAACACCTAAACTTCAATTTTTACATGTATTCCACCTGATTAATAGAAGAATAGCCTTCAAGCACCTTCGGCTCTCTCCATACTTTCGTTCTCTCTCAATGCATCACAGATCGTTGTCTTCTCCAGAGCCTTTGTTGGAGATCTCGTCGAAGCCTCGCTCGGTTAGGGATTAGGTTTCTAGTGCATAAGGAGTTTTATATTAGCTTATAACATGTTGTAATGACACTTTTACCCTCTTGTAAAATTTCAAGTATACGACTCCAATGTCTATATAATGCAGCTTTGTATTCCATTGCAGTCATCATGATCAATAAAAAGGATTAGTTAGCACTTATCTTTTTCAAGCTTTTTTTCTGTTGTTCTCTTCTTGATCTTCTCTCTGTTATTCTAAGTTAATATCTGAGCCTTCCAAACTTCACAACATTATGGATTCAAGCACTTCATAATCAATACAAGAAGGATAGCTACTTGCAATGGCTCATACAAGATTCAAAGAGATAAGTATAGATACTAGTCTAAATTTTTTTATGTCTCAAGTCAAGAATGTGACTAACGCAAGTCTAACCTAAGATAACTACCAAGTTTGAGTTTGTATCAAACCAAGTAAAGGTGATAAATAAGAGTGAAGCTTCTTCCATAAGTTATTTTTTTGGCCTTTGTCATTTCCTAAAAGCTTATCCATTCCAACAAAGTGGTATCAGAGCCTAAAGGTTCTTTTATAGAGCAATGGCAAATGGTGGCAGGGTTTCCTTCCAAGTTCCGGTGCTTAAGGAAAGCATCTATGACAATTGGAGTATCAAGATGAAGGCACTCCTTGGAGCGCATGACGTTTGGGAGGTTGTGGAGAAAGGCTACGATGAGCCAAGTGATGAGTCTGCTCTATCCACAACACAAAATGATAGCTTACAAGACTTGCGAAAGAGAGACAAGAAGGCTCTCTTCCTCATCTATCAAGCTTTAGATGAAGATGGTTTTGAGAAGATCTCAAGTGCTACTTCAGCCAAACTAGCATGGAAGAAGCTCGGGGTTTCGTATAAGGGAGAAGGGAAGGTTAAAAAGGTAGGACTTCAAACTTTAAGAAGTCAATTTGATGTTTTGCATATGAAAGAAGACGAGTTGGTCTCTGAGTACTTTTCTAGAGTCATTACCATTTCCAATCAACTAAAAAGAAATGGTGAGAAGTTAGAAGATGTGGCTATCATGGAAAAATTCTTCGATCATTAGATTCAAAATTCGATAGTATTAGAACCATTATCGAAGAGATGAAGGACTTACAAGCCATGAAGATAGAGCAACTTCTGGGTTCATTGCAAGCCCATGAAGAAAAGAAGAAGATGAATGAAGAGATTGTCGAACACCTTCTCAAGACGAATCTCCAACCAACTCAGAAAGATGAAAGCTTCAACAACATTAGAATCCACAATAGAGGACGAGGACAAGGTCATGCTAGCAAGCAAGGATGGAGTACCAAAAATAACTATGAGAAAGGAGAAAGATCTACAAGAGGACGTGGTCAAGGGCACTCAAACTCGAGGTATGACAAATCTCAAATTAAGTGTTATAATTGTAACAAGTTCGGGCATTATGCAAAAGAATGTAGAGCACCTAAGTACAAAGTGAATGAAAGAGTCAACTACATTGAAGAAAAAAGAGAAGAAGGTGACACTCTACTTCTAGCATACAAGGATAATGAAAGAGGTGAAGATAGTACATGTTACCTGGACACCGGTGCATGTAAATTCAAGAAGAAACAAAAAAAAGAAGGAGAAGGGGGAGAAGAAGGAAATATGGCGAGGATGTTTAATTCTTCATTGTGAGACGTGGCACTTGTAAAAAAGAAGCCACAACTTCTTTAATATTTCGGCTTTCCCTCCACATCTCCTCCACTTTCGGCGTTCACCCCTGACAAACTAGCATCCATCACTTTGCCGCCTCGCTTTTCCGGTGATCTGACATCTTACCGGACCTCCTCGACACTGCCGGACCGCAAACATTAACGCCGTTCGGGAGGGTACGAAAGACTTCCAACCGACGTGCAAGCCTTCGCCGGACTTTTTTACGCTTCGTGCAAACTACGCGACAATATAACTCTTTTTCCCTTTTCGCATTTTACTCCGTATTTGGCCTTAGGTTGTAGGTGTGATAGGCGTGCATGTTCGATTGCCCACACAGGGTGAGTGCGCCGGTGTAAGTCGGCGCGGCGGCGCGCCTATGTGATGGATCAATTTTTTTTCTAGAGGTGACCTATAGGATAGGATCCCCTTGCACAACTAATTTTCCTATGATAGCCGAATGAATCCTATTTGACAGTTAGCCCTAGCACAAAGATCCTAGAAGTTGGAGCTCCCTTCGCTCCCCTTTGCTTTGGTTGTCTCTATCTTTTAGAAAGGACAAAATGTAGACCTTTGAAAAATGAGAAAATGCGAGTCATTAGCTCACTTTGCAAAGCTCGGAGACGTCGTGAAATAGGGAAGAGCGTTGTCGCTAGCCTGTTTCATGACGAGACGGAGATTTTCTCCCTTTGGAGATCTAGGGAGAAATTCCCCAATTGCCTCGTGACCAAGGAAAAATATGTTGAGATTTTCGTACCTATTTTATACAGATTTTGATGATATTGCACTTTAAAGAAAGCTATTTTTTATGTTTAGTTGCATGTATGATGAATTATGATCATTGAAGCAAAAAGATGCAAAAATGAGCGAATTTGAAGCGAAAATGACCAAAATATGAAGATTTGAACTAGGGCACCGATGGTAAGCCCAACGGTGCTGACGGCGAGAATTTCTCGAGACTCCATTTCAAATAATTTAGAAGGTCCGCCGACGGCGCCCTCCAGGGCGCCAACGGCGAGATCGACGGTTATCTCAACATGTGCATTGAATGTGGATGATTTTTGGAGGGATGCTTAGGCAACTCATGAAAAAACTCTTCTACAACTTTAAAAGAAGATTTTGACCGAAAATGGAGAGGCTTCTGGGTAGTTAAAAAAAGTGTTAAGTGTTGGGAGAGTGTAGAGAGTTTAATTTAGGGTTAGATTGTGAGGAATTCTTCGAGAGATTGTAAGAGTGGAGGGAAAGTGAGATTTCTTCCTCATTGCCGTTTCGAAGAAGAATTCTGTGTGCTGTAGAGAAAGGAAGAGATTCAGAGGAATTTCGAGAAGTTTGCTTGGGAAGAAATTAGAGATAAGTGTTATTTACTTGTTGTAGTTTGTATGACTTTACTTTTATATATAAATTCCGAGTTTTGTTGTATCTTTCCCATGAGTTCTGAGTAGTTTTCTCTGTCTTTCTCTTTTTCTTGAGATTTGTGAAATGATGATTTGAATTGGTTGAGCCTTGAAAATGTTAAAGAAGTTGTGATGGTCTTTTCATTTTGATTTTAATTTACTTTCAATCTGGGTCAATTGATTTGTTAAAATATGTTGAGTTTTACAACTAAAGTGAAGATTACATCCAAGATTGAGGGAGTTCAAAGTTCTTGGAAGTTGGGTGCAAATAAATAGGAAAATAAAATTATCGGGCGTAGAATTGGAGATTTTAGAGTGACAGGCTAAAATCCTCATTTTGATCATATTGTTTGGGTGCTGAAGTGTAGATGTTAGCCCTCAGGCGAGGGGAACGTGAGAGCTCCGAAGTGAGAGCCGATATCCTCCCAGCCTAACCACAGATTCAGTAATCAAGCATATGATTAGTCATTGTTCTTTATGCCTGGACCAAAAGGTAAATAATAGGTATGCTCCTGATTTGCACAATACAATTTGAACTGATTCACTTTATCCATTCACTTTAATTTCTTGACAAAGAGAACGATGCTTTCTATTATATTGAATTTCAAATTAGAAACTTTATTAGTAGAATTAGTTATTTAAGAGTTATTAAAATTACATATTTATTTTAATTGTCTATTAGTGACAGATAAACAATTTGAACTATATTGTTGTGATTACGTATTGATTTTCTAAAATCTTAGTTCGTAGCCTCTAATATTACTCCCTATGAGATCGATATCTAGGACTCCACTAGAGCCATGTATTACTTGAGCGATGCGTATACTTGCGTTGATGAGTGTGACTTTACCTTTATTGAATATTTAATATGTACATCTTTATCAAATCTATAACCGTTGTCAATTTTTTGGTGTCGTTGCTGAGAAATTAAATCTTCTAGCTGCAGTATTAAATACTTATATTTTTAAACATATATAAAGTTGTTGTCACCTCGCCAGAGCAAAGGCGACAATCGCTATCTTTTTATGTATTGACCCTAGGTTCCCCGGTGAGAATGTTAGCACGGGAATGACTCCCTATCACATGTATATGTTTGCATGTCGCATAACACGTCATTTAACTTTGCTTCATCTACACGTCCCGACCCGACAAGCATTTCACTTTGCTCTGATCAGCCGCCCCGGCTCGACGAGCATTTCACTTCGCTCCATCTCGCCATCCCGGACCGACGAGCATTTCACTTCACCTCATCTTGCCCCCCCCCCCCCCTGACCCGACTAGCATTTTACTTTGCTCCGTCTAGCTGTCCCGGCCCGACGAGCATTTCACTTTACCTCGTCCTGCCGCCCCGTCCCGACGAGCATTTCACTTCGCTCTGATCAACCGCCCTGCCGTGCGAGCATTTAACTTCACCTCATCCGACCGCCCCGACCCGACGGGCATTTTACTTCATTTCAATCGGCTTCCTTGAGTCGGTTGATACGACACTTTAATTTGACCGCATTTCTTGACCCAATCGACCAACTACTTGTACCACTATATTGTCTTGCATGTGTGTTTGCATTTTTTGCATGTTGTAGTGGATATGCATGAATATATTATTGCATCCTGCTTTTAAGGCATGTCATGTCTCATGACACGTTATGGGCATGTGAGTTGTCTCACTGACACTTGTTTCCATGCAGGATTGAGTCTTTTTCTTTTTTCTATGTATTTTTAGAGTCTTGGAGAGTCCTGTAGCAGAAATAAGATACAGGCACGGGTGTTGAGAAGTTAGCATGGGAACCACGTGGAGGGGACGAGGAGCAGATACTCGTGTCCCGTATCTTAATTCTGCATTTTATATTGATGTATAGAATTAGGACCAAGCATGTATATGCGGAGTCCGACTGCCTTTTTCTTTTCTAGGATATGTTGCCGACCCCACGACACCGAACTATTTATTACTGTGGTTTGACTTGTTTTGTTTTTGCAACATGTTGCATGTCTGCACTTGCATGTATTTTCCTTATTTTTTTCTCTGATTTATCTGAGATTTCACGATATAACATAGGCTCTTTAGAATTTAAATTCCTAAATTTCTATAAAATCCTAAATAAAATATTCAAGATAATTAAAATTTAGGATTAAAATATTCATGATCTAAAAATTATAACTTTTACCTTCCTGCATATATTAATAAGGCTTTCACAATATTTAGGACCACTCTAGATAACTGCATTCATATTTGCATGTCCCGAGGAGAAGTCCCCGTGCTTCTCCAATCTGACTGGCCCAACATATCCTTTCATATGTGGTTGTCTAGTGCACCTAGGATGTTAGAAGACTACCTGACCCAGACGGGGTATAAGTCCTTTTGTTTGGAGTATTTCCAGCTTTGTAGATGAACCTCCACTTCTCTTTCTTTCTTGAGGCATCATTACTATTTCGGCAGGTATAAGTCCCACCTCTTGGAGCTCCAACTTGTAGTCATAGGATAGAGTTTCCTTCCTTTGACCTTTAGGGCTATCAAGGTTCTCGTGAATGATGCGATTCACAGATTGCTGACCGAGGATTTCAGGACGTGTTGGGTCAACTACCTTCATGACCAGGTAGACAGGGTCCTAGTAGCTATGTATGACGAGTCTGTGGCTCGATGCCGATGAGCTGTCGCCATTTGAGATGTGACGATTTGTCCTCTGCCCTTTGGCCTGAGCGTGCTTTGACGTATTGGGATATCTCCGTCAAGATGATTTAGGTTATTCCGTGGGCCCCATATGCCGATGAGCGGCTACCCATTTCGGGGTGCGAGAGACTCATTCTCTGCTTGATTGCTTAGCGTGAGCTTTGAAACATTGAAACTGTTCCCATACGGAATAACTTTCATTTGATTATCTATACCACGAGTTTTTGATAGAAACGAGACTCCTTTTATCGAAAGTATTCTTGGGTATCCCTCAAGATGTAATTAACTAGTAGGAACATGTTCCACTGGGAGTGCTCTTGACCCCATAACAGGTACATACACCTGACTCTCTGGTTATGGGTAGTCTATGTTGATACTTCTTTCGCAGATATTAGTTTAAGGTGTCTCCACCCGATCTTGTTTGGGCGGATATTCTTAACCTATCATTGCAAGGTTTATCGCATGTAGACTCTCCACGTTTTACTTTCTTTCTTATTTGTCTCTTTGTCGTATGTCCCTTCTTATTCGATTCCTCTCCTCTTCGAATCATTTATATGGTTCGGGAGGGAGATTTATTCGAATGAGGGAAGTATATGACGATCAACAAGCTGTCGACTTCTTTTAAAATAAAAAAGAGAAAAATAAATGGAAACAGAAATGTTTAAAGACTTGTATACAAGATTCAACTTGGATTTGGCACATGAGGTTGGGATACTTAAATTTTGGAGATTTAAATATATCAATAAAAGGAATGGTAAAGGGTTTTCAAATATCAATCGTCTAAAATTAAATTTATTAATTATGTGTAATTGAAAAACAACCTAAAAAAAGATTTCAAATGAAGCAAGCTTTGGAGTAAAGAAGCCTCTTCAATTAATCCACATGGATATATATGGACTTGTTGCTCCACCATTCTTTCGTAAGCATCACTATTTTCTAACCTTTATTGATGATTATTCAAGAAAAACATCTGTCTATTTTCTTAAAAAAAATTTATAAGCTTTTATCGTGTTTAAGAAAAATTCGAGGAAAGTGTGGAGAATGAAAGCGATAATTCAGTAAAAACTATCTGATCAGATCGAGATGGTGAACTTAGTTCAAAAATATTTAAAGATTATTGTGAAGAGCACATAAAGAACAAAATATTTTTTGCACTAAAAAATTACAGCAGCAGGAAGAAACAATCTTACTATTCTTACTATGGTGAGAATCATAATTAAAAGCAAGAATATGCCAAAACAATTTTAGGTAGCGTGACCAAAGGAAAATATGTTGATATTTTCAAATTCTTTTATACTGTTTTTAATGATATTACACTTTAAATAAATGTATTTTTGATGTTTTGTTGCAGGAATGATGAATTATGACAAATGGAGCAAAAAGATGCAAAAAGGAGCGAATTTGGAGCAAAAAGGACCAAAATGTGGAGAATTGCACTAGGACGCCGACGACGCCTTCGAGGCCACTGACGACGAGCTTTTCCCGAGGCTACATGAAAAATTCTCTAGAAGGCCGCCGACGGCGCCATCGAGGCTGCCGACGGCGGGATCGACGGTTATGTGACATGTACAATGGATAAGGTTGGATTTTGGAGGGGTGCGTAAGCAACTCTTGGGAAAACTCATCCACATCTTTAAAGAGAACATTTTGGCCGAAAATGAGAGGAGGAGACTTTTGGAGTCCTGGAGGTTAGATAGGTTCCATTAGTGTGTAGAGAGCTTGCTAGAGTGTATAATTGTGAGAAATTTTTCGAGAAATTGTAAGAGTGGAGGGAAAGTGAGAGATTTCTTTCTCCTTGCTACTTCGAAGAGGAATTCTGTGTGCTGAAAAGAATGGAAGAGATTCAGAGGAACTTCGAGGAGTGTTCTTGGGGAGAAATTTAGAGATAAGTTATTTACTTGTTATAGTTTGTATGACTTTGATTTTATATATGAATTCCAAGTTGTGTTGTGTTTTCCCCATGAGTTCTGAGTAGTTTTCTCTGTCTTTCTCATTGTCTCGAGATTTGTGAAATTGTGATTTGAATTGGTGAAGTTATGAAAATATTTAAGAAATTGTGATGATCTTTTCACTTCGATCTTAATTTACTTTCAATCTGGCCAATTTAATTGTTAAAATATGTTGAGTTTTACAACTAAAGTGAAGATTACCTCCAAGATTCAGGGAGGTCAAAGCCCTTGGAAGTTGGGTGCAAATAAATAGAGAAATATTACTATCGGGCGTAGAATTGGAGATTTTAGAGTGATAGACTAAAATCCCCAATTCGGTCCTATCGTTTGGGTGCTGATTTGTAGATGTTAGCCCTCAGGTGAGGGGAACGTGGGAGCTCCGAAGTGAGAGCCGGTATCCTCCCAGACTAGCCGCATAATCAGTAACCAAACATATGATTAGTCAATGTTCTTTATGCCTGGACCAAAGGGTAAAGAATATGTATGCTCCTATTTGACACAATATAAATTGAACTAATTCATTTTATCCATTCACTATAATTTCTTGGCAAGAAGAATGATGTTTTCTTATTTATTGAATATCACAATTAAACGTTATTCTCTATAATTAGTTAATATCCAAAATTATCTACTTATTTCAATTGTCTATTAGTGACAGATAAGCAACTTGAACGTTGTTGTAGTTGAAGTATTACTTTTTGTTAAGTCTTACTTCGTAGTATTCTATTTCTCCCTGTGGTATTAATATCTAGGACTCCATTAGAGCCCTATATTACTTGAGCGATACGTATACTTGCGTTGACAAATTCGACTTTAACATTATTGAATATTATATTTATACATCTTTATTAAATCAAACATATATATATATATATATAAAGTCACAGTCAGGTTTTTGGCATCGTTGCTGGAATTTAAATTTTCTAGTAGCGTCATCAAATTCTTGTAATTGTTGATTTACAAAAAGGTCGGTCATAGTGACAGTAGAAAATGTTGTTTATATTCTCAACACAAGTTATAAGGATCCTAAGTTTACCTAGTCGTGAATGCATTCCACCCAACACAACTTGAGATCCATTTTCAGCAATTCATGAATTGTATCATCCAAGGGCATCTCGGTACCCTAAGTTTAATAAGAGGAAACTCTAAATCCTATGAACCTATGTAGGCAGGAAGAGTAGAGGCAGAACTTATACCCGCCATAGTTACGAGGATGCCGCTAGACTGGAAAATAAAATAGAGGTTTAACTAAAAGCTAAAATGCTTCTCATTAAGGAGTTATTCTCCATTTGGGTTGGGGAAGCCTCTAATAACCTAAGCGTACTAGGAAACCACATAAGTAGAAATCTATGTTGGGCTAGTCGAGATGGAGAAACACGGGGACTTCTCCTTAGGCCCTGCAGAATGATGTAATTATATATTCAAGTCTTAAGCATATAGGTCTGATGTGGGTAGATTTAAAGCGTAAAATTTGCAAATATCTTTCAATATTACAAAATACACACGACATATATAACAATAAATGTGCAATATAGTCCCAACAAAAATACATTTTATGAAAATAGTTTATCTTTAAAACTCTTTTTAAACCGCAAAATCCCTTTTAAAACCAACATAAGTATACGTATCGCTCAAGTAATAAAGGGCTCCAATGGAGTCCTAGATTCGATCCCACAGGGAAGTTGGAAAAACCTATAATTAAATTCTGAAAATTATTTTATAATTTAAAAATGCAAAAATAAAAGTAAAGTGCGAACTTTGAATATTAACTACTAAGATGAATGCTACATAAAATGCAGTTGAAAAACAGAGTTAACTATCTAAAAACTAAACTTTCAAAATTAAAATTACGAAAACTAAACTAAGTTTTTATTGACAGAAGATTCAAATTTAATAAAGCATCATTCCTCTTTACAATGAGTATATGGATTGTAAAGAAATTAAAATCATTTTAAAAATATATATATAAATTGTTTTGTGTCAAATATGAGTAATCATATTCTTTACCCTCTTGCAAGTGCTATAAATAATATTCACTAATCCAGAGTTTGGTCCCTAATTTTGTGATTAGGCTAGGAGGATACCGGCTCAACTCCAGAGCTTCCACTTCTCCCTCCCCTGAGGGCTAACAATCTCACATTAGTTTTCAAATAACTTGACCAAATTGAGGATTTTAACTGGTCACCTTAAAATCTCTAATTTTGCACCCAACAAAGTATATTTCCCTATTTATTTGCACTCAATTTCATGGATGACATACTTTCCCATGAAATCAAATGTGATTCTTCTCCTGTTGTAGAAATTATAGCCCTTTTCAGAACATATGTTTCTCAACATGTTTTAACATTTCAATTGGCCAGATCAAAAAGTAAATGAACATCTGAGTTCAAATCATCACAAATTATTAACATTTAAAATCATAAAAAAATAAAATCAATTCTTCACAAAGCCATATCTCAAATTAGGGAGAACGATAAAGAAGACTCTCAGAATTCATGAGAAGGATACGACAAAACATGGATTTCATATTTAAAAACAAGTTTACAAAATAAAAGAAATAAAAGACACAACTTATCTCACAATCATTCCCAAGCAAATCCCTAAAAATTCTCTCCAAACCTCTCTCTTTACAAACACGCTCAATTCTCTCTTAGAAGTGTAATGAAGAAGAAATCTCTCACATTCTCTCTCCTCTTACAACCCTAGAAGAAAATCTTCTCTTCTTCTCTACTTACTTTTCACGCCACCCCCACTTTCTTGTCCTTTTCGTCCCCCCTTCAACTCCTTTGAAATCTCTTCTTTTATTTTGGGCTGCCTCTTTTCAAAATAAAAAATTCAAAATTCCCTCCAAAAGTCAACTCTTTTAAATTCAAAAAATGTGTCATTTGATATAAGAGACATATCCCTTCATAAAGAACCTTCCAAAGTGTCTAGCTGCATTGAATTACTCTAATAGGTATGTAGAACAAGTGTCCCTTTGACATAAAATTCGTCTCAAATCGCCTTAATTTACAAAAAAAGTCATCTCTGGCGCATCATGCGCTAAGCCTCTGTCGAACGATGCATCATGCGTCAATCTTGCGCATCATGCACTAGAATTCAAAAATTCGTTGTTTTAGCTCCAAATTTCGTCCTTTTTGTCATTTTTGCTCTAAATACCTAAAAATGATATATCTGCAATAAAAATATGAAAATACCCTTCTTTAAAGTACAATATCACTAAAAATAAGCATAAAATATGTATTTAAAACAGTACATTACTTTGGTGTATCAAGACACTATTATTATGACTTGGGTGATAGCCACGCATGTAACCCATTTAAAATCTGTTCATTTAGAAAAGTAAAAGCAATTTTGAAAAATTTGAGTTGTTTTAAACTTAAATTTTAATTAGTCTCAATCATTTTTAAGCTTTTGTAGAAAATTTATAATTTTGAGTCCTAAAGATCCTCAGTTATACGCATGATTCTTAGACAATCTAAAAGGTCAAAATGGTAAAACCAACTTAATCACACTGCGTAGGTAAAGTAAAGCAAGCCAAGTATAGGAGAGTAAATGATCAGGTGCCGCTAAGTTGACAACATATCCCAGAAACAGAGAAAGGTAGCCAGATACCACATATACATACATGGTCATAATTCTATGCATAAATGAGATTTAAAACTAAGGTACGAGACACGAGCCTGTAGCTTCTAGTCCTTGCCACGTGGTCCCACCCATGTGGCGTCTTGGAACCCATGCCCGTACCTTACTTCTAATACAGACTCTGACTAATGGAACTTTAAAGTTATACAGTGAAAGGCAGAAAAGAGACTCGACCTACAAAACAAAGGGGTTAGTATTGGTTATAACAAGCAATGTGAAATTGACCGCGTTCTGCGGGAAGAAAGCTTAACTGAACCTATAGAAAATACGTTATTTTAAATCATTGCAGCTCCTCCCAAATGGATGTGGCACCCTACAAGAAGACTGCCTCTATATATACAAATGTGGAAGTCTCACACCCGATAAACGCACAAAACAACACAAAAGTTATGTCTAGCTAAGGAAACCAATCCAATTGAGAACTATAGCTAAGACTTCAAAAATATTTCTTCGTATCATAATCCTAACCTAGCACACCATCTAGTGTAGAGTTTCGTAGTCACATCATCTAAATGTGTGTGGTGCAGGTGTAGGTAAAAAAACTAGCCAATGTTTTGATGGGGTCATCGTCCTCAACCCCATCCTAAGGATCCAAGGATTTTAAGAGGTGCTACGAGATGCAAGTTTTATAAAAAAAAAATTAGGTTTTAAAAGGTCAAACTTATGTATGGTCTAAGCTAACGGTGCAAGAAGTTTCAAAATAGGTATTGAAAATATGATGCATATAAGTAATAAGAATATTAATTTTATATTTTAAAGTTGGTCCTAAAAAATAAAAACCTTAAGTTGTACCGATTAGACCCTTTAGATCCTTAACACTATACTTGCCGACCACGATGCGATAGCTATTATTGCACATCAACACATTCTCGCGAGCAATACTAGTTGTCATGTCATGACCAACAAAGAGTCACTCAGCTAATGAGTTAATTTTATCATCGTGATGATAAAAAATACACATGCAAATGCTAAGAACACTGCATAAAAGCAGGAGAAGTCACAAGATAAAAAACATCACAAGTATACTGTAGCGTATATAAATGATGAATGCGCCGACAATGTGTTTATGTGCATGCATGACACACAACCGAAGTGAAGTGGTGTTCTTCTTGCTAGGGAGAATCACATGCCTAGTAGGCTTGATGTGCAAGCCATTCTCGAAGAGGACACAAGAGTGTCAGAGATGAGTGTGTGAGGAGTAGTGACTCAAGAAAATACCTACAGCAGATCGAAGCGATGTCATATGAAGTGAAAGAGTGTACAAGGAGTAATGACTCGAGAAAGAAATACGAGTATTTTAGGTGAGTTTGCGAGGAACAGTGACTTAAGGAAGATGCATACGGTAGTCCGAAGTGGTGTCATAAGAGGTGAAAGGGTGATACAATTCTTCTTGAAGAGAACTACACAACGTGGGCTTGGTAGCAAGTCATCCATTCACATGATGTGTGAATGTGTGTGATAAGTGTGTGAGAGCACAAACCCAAATGCATACAACTTCATGCATACAGGTCATAAGTATATGAAATGTAATGCAAGCGAACACACAAGTGCACAAGTATAAATGCAAACATTCAGGATGTGATGCACCATGACATTGGGATGTCACGAGACACTCATGAAGTAATGTGCTGAAGTGGCACATAGACCCACGATGAGAATATGAGGGCATATGCTCACAAATGCATTTTGGGGTGCAAATGTGAATGTGTTCGTGCAAACAATATGAAATGAGTTTAAAATCATGCCACTCTTCTTTTTTGTGGCATGATCCATACTCACCGCAGCTTTAGAATGTTGAATATTTATTTATCTATGAACCACATTCCAAAGAATATAACGTAAGTCTGGAGAGAGAGATATGAGAGGAGTGAACAATAATGAAATGTAAAATGTCATATTAATCATGACGATCATGTTGACCTTCTCTATTCATAAATGATCTCCCGTGTTTATAAGAGAGAAAGTACAATATGAAGATGTTACATTTCTGCCTCTGTTTTAATTGAGGCAGTATACGTTATTCTACATATTTTACATGTAAGAGTCTATCGTTCGACTACTCCCTGACTCAGTCGGCGGAGCTTGTTTGACTTTGAGTTGGCAGGATCAGTTCGGGCGGATAGGCTTGGTTAGTGTCGTCGTTCGGTCAAACTTGATTCAGTTCGGGTTAACATAACTGCCTCAGTCGGCTGATCCAGTCTGGTCTTCGACTCTTTATAATCGATGAGGGAGCTTTTAGAAATCTCTAGCATGATTAAAGATAATGAGGGGTTATATCTTCACTCGGATTGACTTCTTAGTAATAGTTGACTCGGATGTCTCATTATCTCGTTTATGATCGAGCAATTAAGACGAATCATTCGGTTGTCTTCTTAAACTATCATAGGTCGGGCGACTTTGTTCCTCTTGTCTTTGGCTCGAACGACAACACTCGGTAGAATAAATGGGTCACATGGTCTTCTATCGATAAGCCCACTTTACCGATACTTATGGTTTCCTCAAATCACATTTTCAATATACAAAATACTTTTATTCTTTGAATATTTATTTAAAGTTAAGAGCATACTCCCAACGCACGCGCAACAGATTAACACGACAAAATGCAATATGAAACTACTTATATCGCTATTTGGTGCAGCGAAACTGCCGCTGTAAGCACCAACAAATAAAATATCAAGCCCGATACCGAAATATCCACTCTCACTAGAATCATCGGCAGACAAAAACTAAACGAATGCAGATCCCCTGCGCGAGCCTCCCACGGAATTGTAGAAAGATCATCCACAAAACTGCCACGTTTAACATTCATCCATTCAAGACCATGGACCCCGCAACTGCATCCATAGCCATCAAGTGTCGGCCGAACTTTCCAGAAACATCCATGACGCGATTGGCACCCACAATTTCTTATTATTTATTTGCCCAGCAAAATCTGAAGAAGTTTCCAAGTAACGATTTTACGAGAATGCCCTCGTATCTTCTTCTTCCCGAGCTTTCATCCCTTCGCTTCCATAAATACTTCTTCCCGCCGCTCTCCCCCCTATCGAAAACAACTCGGCCGTTCTGTTCTGCTGCACTCTGCTTTTTAATCTCCCACTTACTAACAATGGAAGGAGGAGCAGCTGAAAGCTTCATCCTGGTCAAAGAGGAGGAGGACGAAGAAACAGAGGCAATGGTCCCTCAACCATTACCAGGCCTTAACGAAGCAGCGACGCCACCGTTCTTGAAGAAGACCTTCGACATGGTTGAAGACCCAAGCACTGATTCCGTGATTTCATGGAGCATTGCTCGTAACAGCTTCGTTGTATGGGATTCCCACATGTTCGCCACCAAGGTTCTCCCTCGCTACTTCAAACACGGCAATTTCTCCAGCTTCATCCGTCAGCTCAACACTTATGTGAGTAACTTTATTTATCTTCCCAAAAAGCAAAATATTGGATTTTGAGTCTTAAATGAGCCGAATTTGATGGATGCAGGGGTTCAGAAAAGTGGATCCAGATCGATGGGAATTCGCAAATGAGGAATTTTTAGGTGGGCAGAAGCATCTTCTGAAGAACATTAAAAGGCGAAGAAATATTGGGCAGAGTTCTGGAGAACTGGGTCAGCTTGGACTAGAGGCTGAGGTTGAGAGACTGAGTGCAGAGAGACAGGTTCTGATGCTTGAGATTGTAAGATTAAGGAAGCAACAGCAGAGCTCCAGCGCGCAGCTGGTTGCAATGGAGGAGAGAATGCTGGGAGCTGAGACAAAGCAGAAGCAGACAATGGCTTTCCTTGCGAAAGCACTGCGGAATCCTGACTTCATTCATAAGCTTTTGGTGAGAAGCGAGCGGGGGATTGAATTGGGAAGCCCTGGGAAGAAGAGGAGGTTGCCGACGCCATTGCCGGGGAGCTTGCAGGTGATCGAAGAGCCTGATCAGTTATTTGTTGGATTGGAGAGGGAGTTGAGAAATGAGGCTGAGATTGAGGAAGTGGAGCAGAGTTCGGTGGAGATGTTGGATTCGATGTGGGAGGAGCTGTTTAGTGAAAAATTGGACGGAGCGCCGGCGCTGGAGATTGATTCGGAGGTGGAGGAGTTGGCTGTGGAGAACTGCGAATTCGGGGAGGATGTGAAGGATTTGGTGGAGCAGATGTGGTTTCTTGGATCCAACAAGTAAAAGCTATGGGGGAAGAAGGGAGGTGGAAAAAACAGGTGCGGATGGATATGAATTCGATGGTATTTGATGATATTTTGGTGCATTATTATTATAATACTATTAAACATCATCAAATTCTATTACTTGCATGTATGGATTTACTAATATTTGTGTGTATGTGTTTTTTAGGAAAAATTATTTCATATTGACAGTGCATACAGAGAAGTATGTGTTGTCCGATCTCGACAGCTAGTGACAACAAAATTTTATTTCGGCCTATTAAAAAAAAACAAAAACATTATGATCGACGGCCGAAATTGGACAGCACATGCATCTCTGCATGTACTCTCCGTATGGAATAATTTTTAGTTTTTTTAGGAGAATTTATATGCATAGCACCTAATTCTTATGTATTTATGTATCTCCCATCTAAATTTTGATTTTTATAATAAAAATATTTTACCTATATATGGAAAGATGGATTTTTATAATCCACATTTTCATATATAGGTTAAAGTGCTTAGATTGTAAAAATAAAAGTTTGAGTGTGAGATAACTAAATGCATGAAAATTGGGTGCTGAGTATGTAAATTTTCTTATTTTATTTTATTTTATTTTAATGAAGTGGTTAAGTTTGCTCTGCTTCTATTCGGGTGGGTGTCGTAATGATGATTCTGCATTTATTATAATAATTGGTTTAGTTGATTATTAACTAATTTAACATTATTAACAGCTAATTAATTTGATGAAAAGATTTATTCAACTAAGTAAACATACATAATTTGAGACATGATTATAAGTTTTATTCTTAAACTAAAATAAGCAATGTTTCTTAAGAAAACTAAACGTCAATTAGATCAATGATGATTGCAAGGTATTTTATTAAATTTTTTATTTTGACCCTCAATTAATGAACTAAGGTAAAAGGACAATTTTGTAATGTGGCACCGCCACCTACCACATCTCACATACCACTCACTTACCGCCCACCTATCTCCTACCTACCTCTCACCTACCACTCTCTTGCTTCTATAAATAGAGAGGGTGTGAGACCTAGGAGAATAAGAGAAGAGATCTTAAGCTACCACAAACGATGAGAGAATAGCTAGAGAGCTAGAAATGATGAGAGCATCTTGAGGCCTTGTATCAAAGTGTCGCTTGAGAGGGAGGTCATAGAAGGAAGATGATGACTCATCTCTATGTATAAGCTATGTATTCTCCATTTCTTTTGCCTTAGTGAACTATTTGATTGATTCCCTCCCGCGGACGTAGATCCAGTTGGATCGAACCACGTAAACGAATTGTGTTTGCTTGTGTTCTTTGTTTTTCATTTATATGTCAGGAAGTACATATCTCACAACAAGATTGAATGTTCAAGCGGTTAGTCAAATCAGCTCTTAAGAAAAGATAACATTTTTCTAAAATATTTTGCTTCATTGTTTATCAATCAAAGGTCAAGTTCTTAAAATGACTGCAAAATGATGCATTATACTGATAATGTGACTAAATGAACAGCTTACAAATCAATAGGTTTTGGAAGCATCTCCTTACTTACCATTATGGTTAAGCTGATCCTTTTCACTTGACTAAAATTGAAATAATAGTTTTACTCTACGGTAATATTTCAATGGTTTGGGGCTTGATGAGATTTAAGCTTTATTACTGAGAATTGAACTGAATGTGTGGTAGCATAGTATAAGCTTTGGTATGAAGGCATGTCAACTTTTTTATTGGCCGTGAGTTGGGATTAGGATGATATTTTAATTAGATTGTGACTTGATGACGCCTATGTTAAGAAGTATGTGATTTATAGCACTCATGATTGGGATTGCTGGCTAAGTAAATGCCATCCTAATGAGGATTTATTTAAATAACTTAATATATTAAAAAGTAATTTTGTATTCATACATCAAAAAAATGTCTAAACTGATCTTGTAGAGATCTATTGGTCCATAAGAGAGAATATGATGAAGGCAGATCCCCTGCTAAAAGATCGTGAGGTACATCAAGCTGGGCAAGCCATGTCAGCCAGGCCAAAGCTGATCGAGCTGAAAAGCAGGCAAGCAATCAAATTATAAGACATTCGGCCGTAAACGAGATAAGAGAGCATCTGAGCTGTTAATTGCAGGAAAAGTGACTCATGCAATAACCTATCCCGCAGAAGAGTGTGGATTATGTCATCAACAAGAGGAGAATCAATGCAATGAAAATTACTTCACATAGGGAGAGAGAGAGATGATAATACGGAGTGCACTAGAAAATTTGTGGTCCAACAAATTCAAGATCTAATTGATCAAATGTTTGAGATGTTCAGAGGCATGCTATATTAGGAGCTAGATAATGAATCAATAATTGAGCGCAGAAGAGTCTGCCTTGTCTTGGAGATGAAGGACAAAACCCAATATCTTGAGAGTGTTGGGCAGGCCCCGGTTGATCAACAACAGGTTGGGCATATTGAAACACTGTGTCAGCCAAAAAATACATTCTCCCAGCAGATCTATGATGCCGAGCCACTAGAATGATTCAAGATCATGACACTTGAATCTTATAAACGATGGATGAATTGAACAAACCTCATTTCTTCTTTCAAATCGATTGTATGTCTTCTTAAGATCACCAGCGACTACTTTCAAAACGACAGTATATCTTCTCAAGCTCAACAATGTGCTGATTTGCCAACTCTTTTTTACCACAGTGATGGATTCAACCTAAGGTTATTCAATGAATACCGTTAAAGTTATCACGTCATTAACAAGTTTCAAGTAAATATTTGTTGTGCATTTCACAAGTGCTTAAAAACCCTAGAGAGCTCGTAGACTTTTCTAAAGCTTTGAGGGATAGAGTGAAATTTTGTGCTTTTTCATCGCACATTGTAAGAAGGAAGTTTTAGATGTTTGGGATTTAGAATTCAAGGTCACTCATATGACCCTAACATAAGGATTGAAGGAAGAAAACACATTGGGATTACAACGATCAAAGACACCAATTGAGTTGTTGATGCTAACCAACAATCATAAATTGACAAAATAGTACAACTCCCCCAACTTCATTTAGAATATAGCAAAGCACTAATCATCTACTAAAAAAAACCGCTCATTAAAAAGGGTGGAAGCCGAGACACAACCCTCAATCTCCTACTCAAGCTCGCTTCAAAGATCTGCAATGACACTAGGAAAATTGAGTGACTGACATAGCCCATTTAAAAGAACATTGAGTCTTATACATTGGTCAACGAGCAACTCGATATATATAGCGATCGCCACCTACTAAAAACATACCAAAGCAGACTCCTTTAAGAGCCTCAATAGTTGAGACAGTGGAGGTCATCTAAAACAAGCAAGGCTTCAAGAAGGCACCACTGATGAAAGTTGGAGTTTATCTTCGGGACCCAAAGAAGTACTATGTGCTCCATCGTAATCATGATCACAACACGAAAGAGTGTTGACACCACTAGGGTCTGATTGATGATTTAATCAAGCCTGGGAACCTTATCTTTTCTGCTTGTATTGTATTTTTTTTTAGTATGTCTTCATCTTCTACTTTGTTATATTCATTTTCCTTTTCTATTGTTTTTAGCATATGTAATGTCAGAAATAGTTTTAAGCGAATGGATATTTATAAAATTGTGCCCTAAAGTAAGATTAGATATCTACAATTTAGAATTTTATTTAAATAAACTGTAGATTTAATTAGAACCTAGTGTGATTTAATAAGAGGTGGAAAAATAAGTTTTGGTGACATAAATGTTCAATAAAGTTTTGAAACAATTAGTGACTCCTTAATGACGAACCTCTGACTATAATTAATTTCTTTTCTATCTGATGATTCTTAAATATTTAGATTAAAATTAGCTAAAAATAAAATTAACTCATCAAATATATATACAATTAAATAATTGATCAATTCAGATAATTTATTTTTTAATTAGCATCCATTAAATTATAATATTTTTAATTTAGTTCAGAGGTAATTGAGAATTTAACTTAGAAAAGAAATGATATTCAAAATAAAAAAAAAAGAAAAAAAAACCAAATATCTAGTAATCCTCTTTAAAAATAAGAAAAGAAAAACAAAAAGAGAATTAAAAGAGAAATAATGAATAAAAAGCTTAAGAATAAAAAATTAAATGATAAAAAAAAATAACTTTTAATTCGAAGTAATAGATTCAAAAGGACAATGATAGAATTAACATTGTTTAGTCGATTAGTTAATTTTAACTTTATACATATTTGAGAAATAGTTTTACTTTAGTCAACCAAACATAAGTGAGTTAGGGGTAATTATATACAAAAAGTTTTAATATAGGTTATGTCCAATTATTAAAGGTTTCTAAGAAAATTTAATCATAAGAGAAGATTTGTTCATGTTGAATTTTATACTTGCCTCATTACTATACAATACTACAATCCTAAATTATAATCTACCATAATTTTTTTTAAAATTTTAACTTTTAGAAATTGAATTACTTGAGGGCAAGTAATATTTATGTTTGGGGGAAATTAACATGTAACGAAAGTGTGATTATAGATTTTATGTTAATTTTATACTTTTGGACGGAATTTTTGATGTATTTTGTAGGATTTTGGGAAAAAGATTTATCAGAGCTGAAGAACAAAAGAAACAATCTAAGTAGAGGAGTAGTGCCTACGCGTCGAAGTAGGTGCCTGGGTGCTCAAATAGCTCGAATTTTGTTACAAATACAAAAAATACGAAAAGTAGGAACAACGACAACAATACCTAGGTGCACAGCCTAGATGCCTAGGCAATAGATATGGACACTTAGGTGCCCAATACCTTAGAATTGCAACCTAGGTAGTTGAAAAGTAGGAGCTAAGAATACAGTGCTTAGGCGTCGGTGACCAGCACCTATGCGCTAGTTTACGTGTTTTGATGGTTTGAATAGTTCGCAAGCATCGATCCGCAATCCAAGTCATAAATTCCTATTTGGCTGGAGAAAATGAAGTCTTTAAATATTCTACGCGAACAAGATTGAGGAGAAATTATCAGAGCAAGAATATCCAAGTGCAAGTGAGTGAAGAAATGAGTGATTGGGAGGTTTTCTTAGTGTGTAAGTGTGTTTGTATTTCAACAATTTCAATTGGAGAAGGAAGAAAGACAAGTTGCAATCTTCTTGGACTAGGTCATATGGTTCTGTCTTTTCAACTTCTTATTTATAATATTTCTTATTAATGAAATGAAAATGATGTTGTCCTCAAGCTTGTTTAAAGAGTAGAATTTATATTCTTCTTCGAATTGGTGATGTAGGAATGTGAAGTTTGGATTTCCTTCTCTAATTTTATTTGGTTTTGTATAAGGCAGTGTTTTAACCTTCTATTCTTCTTTACAATCAATTTAGCCAGTTGGATGGTAAAATATATTGTGAAATTTGAGTTTTAGAAAAATGACATTAACATAGGAAAATAGAAATATTGCTTCTAAGTTAGTGCATTCCTTTAGAGAAAAACAAATTCTTAGGTTAATCACTTGATTTAAGAAATTAAACATGTATGATTGCTAAACTTTCTTAGGCTTTAGGGAGTGGATAAGGTGGAGAACTGCTCTTGATTTTCACCTACTTTTTGAATCACTAAATCAAACTTATATTCCTATATTACCATTTCACGGGAGCATTTTACTAGCATAACAAAATTTTGTTAGCAATAGCAGGTGCATTAGGCCACATTGCTTGATCACACCAAGAGCCACCAATTGAATGCTTGTAGTGATTTGTTGGTCACTAATGGAGACTGGCTGGGAAATCTTTTGGACCATCACGAAAGAACCTACCTGACTCAATGATGGGATCTTCCTCTTCTTTACCACAAACTTCTTCCTCTGCTCGCCCTCAGGGTCTGATTCGCCCTTCTCCTCATCAAACAACCTGCAAATCAAGACCTTGTTCAGAACATTGGTTTGGGATCTATGCAATTTATCTATTTCAAGCATTCGAGTAGTGCAATCTAAAAAGAAGGGGAACAAAAGAAACCTATAATAGGAAATGTGAAGCGAGTAAATTTAGAAAGACGTCACAACTTATTATAAGAACTCAAGGGCACGAAAGTCAAAAAATTACCAATCATTAAAGTCTTTTAAAGAAAGCTAATAATCTATCATACTTTTCCTATTATACTTTAATTCTATCATTCTTATCGCAACACACCGCCTCTAATGCATGAGAGATTTGAGGAACTAATTGTGTATAACAGAAAGGTATTTAGCCGAATCAAACAATCCCAAGCTGGGCAAATCAATCCCGTTCAATTGAGACAGGAATGCTTGGAGTAAGAATGCTTGAATGGCGAGAATCAAACGTAAGACCATTGACCAACCAGCTAAAGGCCGACCCATTCGATGACTGATCGACCAGGGGCCCACCTGACTTGAATAGTGACCACTCAAAGGACAGTAGACACATAAATGGTTTGCCAAGAACGCAGTAAGAGGTGATTGTCTAAGACCGATCGGTGAAGGTTGTTTAACAACCAAAAATGTTGAGGGCATTACCGATATTTTACAAATAATTCAAAATTTCGATAAACACAAGAATAGTATATGTTATAGGGGAAAATACCTAATACAAAAGAAGTGGGCATCTATTCGAAGATGTTTTTTCTCTTCTTCATACATTTTATTATTTAGGTGTGATTCACAAACAAATCTAGTTCAACACTCTATTTTTAGCATGCTCATCACAATGATGACAACTTCCTCCTATCAACATATGATTGTTGGAACCCAATCGGTAGCTAGTTTAGTCAAATAAATCGATTGTATTGTCTCCTAATCAATTAGTTTGATGTGAATTTAGCCTAATCAAATTAATCATAAGACAACATTCCACAATAACTGACATATGAGTCAATGAAAAAAAGAAACATGCTTGTAATGAGTTTTATTGTTTTAGTTTAGGGGCACTTATGTACGTGCCTCACATTTCTTATGTCTAACATCTAAACTTTATTTTTTACATTCATACCACCAGAAATTTTCACATCACAGCAAAAATATAATTATTTTAACTTTTAAAAGGGAAATATATCTTTTCATGCATAGACAAAGCGACATGTATGTAAAAGTTGAATTTCAATTGTTAGACATGTAAATGCATGAGAATTGAGTGGTATGTATGTAAATCTTCCATATGCTGGGTATTTTTTTTAATTATGTACATCTATGAAAATCCCATAAACTTTCAGTGCCAACTTATCATTGATTCATTGGAGACTTTCTCCACTCACACAAGGAAATATGGGCTACTCCTTCAGTTAACGTACTAAAACCTCCTAAAGTCTTCGCTATCAAAATTTATTTTGAAGATTTACATGCATGCCACTCATTTATTACGTATGCATACCACTCCTTATGCATGGAAAGGTATACTTCACTTCTACAATTTAAAATGACATTATTTTTGATGTGATGATATCAAAGATTTGGTTGATATAAATGCAAAAAAATTAAAATTCAAGCGTTAAATCTGTAAATAGATAAGAATTGTTTGCATGTTTGTAAACGCCCCAATATATACTTACATGTGCAACAGCTAAATTTACTTATTTATTTATATAATACCCAAGTCATTAAACCTCATTCTTATAATTAAAGTGAAACATTTTTTACATGCATCTGTTTTCATGCTAATGAGATACCAAATAATTATCAAAATCTAAGTGCTAAAGTTGTAATCACATAAAACTTATGTGATCTGACATAAATTTTCATCCATCCATGCATATTTGACAAAACAAGCAGACATGCACATTTCAACCTTGGCTATGATTGCCCAGGAATTGAATATTATGCTAAGCTTAAGAAAAAAAAAAAAAATCTGAAATTTCTCCTAATATAAAATGAAAATAAAGATAAAAACATCATTACCACGACTAAGAAATCTTTTGCATCGAAGCAAAACTTCAGAATTCATATTGCACACCATAATCAATACCATTAAACAACTCAAAATTTGCATCCTGTTAATGATAAAACCATAAATTATAGCACTAAATGCATTTACGTATTAGATGTATAAATAAGAAAAACATATATACATCAATGGCTTAAGCATGTATTTACATTGCCAAAAATTTAAGAAAGCTATATCAATGCTGAAATAATTAGCAGGAAAACCTATTACAATAACAAGGGTGGAAGAACAATGAAAACTAGAATAACACAATAGGTTTTAGTCCGAAGCTCTGCTCCTTTTCCGAACAACTCCTACAGAAGTAGAGGAAGAAGAAGGTGATGATAATGTAGACTTAGCATATTTCTCCTTGTCCTCACTAAAAGCTCTGTCGATATCATCTTGTAGTTCGAGGTACCTCTTCATTTGCTCGACCGAAGCATTGTATCCAACCGAAGATAAGTCAAAAAGATCATCATCCATAATTTTATCCAGATACTCGGAGCACCGGGGGAAGAATCGCTTGCCGAGTTCAACTGTAATGGAAGTTACTGAGCTCGTCAGAGAGAGACTTGGTGATTTCTTTGGGCATATTTGGTTAGGATTTTACTTAAATGAGTTCCAACGTTTATTTGATATAGAGTTAAGGAATGTGAGCTCCTATTTATGAAACTAGTTTTCAAAAAGATGAGAAATTAGTTTATATTATGATGGATTGTGAATCATTTCCATCGTTTCTTTCCAAAATAGTTGTAGTAATAGAGAATTAATATAGAATTACTGAGAAGATGATTTATTAAAAATGAAAGTGATTCATAAAAAAAAAAGGCATTACTCAAAATTTATGGTGAAAAAAATGGCACGTTTAGGGAATTTTAGGAATTAATGTGTAGTTTGCATTGTGGCAAAATTCCCACCCATATTTCAAACCAGATGAAAGAAAAGATTTGTATAAGATGGACAAACAAAGACGACGGTTGGACTTAACGAAATAATAATTTCAGGAATACCTGTTTTAGAAAGAGCTTTTATCCGGGCTAAATGCTCTTCCTTAATCTTGAAAGGTTCTTTATTTAAGTCGACTGTGGACACCTGGTTTGCAGTAGTGCCCAGTGTAAACTCCAAGGTACCATCAACTTGGGCAATATCCATGGCGGCTTTTGCCTCCATTGGAAACAACATCTTTGCAAGAGCAACTGCATCATGGTTATACCCATTAAAATACGTTCTTTTTAAGAAATTGCATACCAAATAATCATATAAGTACTTCCATTTTTATGAAATGCGGTTCATGGAAGAGCATGTCATGTAAGGGAGAAAATATTCTGTCCGAACACCGCACGTCCAGACAGCCAATCACCGGCTGCCACGTCGCCATACACCTCATCAACGGGCAATGTGCCGGCTGGTGGTTAGCAGTCATGATGTGTAGATGTCCGGACGGAATATTTTTTCCATGTTAGGATTCATGTAACCGCCCCACTTAGTGGGATAAAGGCTAAATGTTGTTATTGTTGTTGTCGCAGTTCATGTAAGATAAAAAGATGAAACTATGAACCAGGGAACAATGCCTGTGCTGACTATCGAGTTCTGAATACAATTTAGAAACCTATCATGGAATCATTTAAGGCCGGCTCAAAAAGACAATATAAAGAAAAGAAGAAGAAAATGATACGATATATAACTTGGTAGCAAATACCACTCTAATCAATGGCTGCTACCCAGCGAAGATAACAACAGCCGATGATGAGATCAAACATTTAGCACTGAAGGCTGCAAGTTTTTATATTTTGTGGGGAACTGAAGTTGATGGAACAAAGTCATTGAGAAGTTACCATTGCAATTTTTTTTTTTTTAATTCTACTAGAAGACGAGAGAATATGTTTTTATGCTCTGTAGAAAATGTTAGGTAAAAATACAATAGCAGAACACAGAGGGCTCTATATTATGTTACATTTTATTTCTAATTCCAAGTGTCATGCATTGCTTGTAAAATTATGTCAACGGTTTAGAAAACAGAGGAAGCTACAACCATTTCCTAACTAGTTTCTCAGATCATTAAAAATAAAAGAAGTTCCTCATGCAGCTTATTACATGTTTTCAGCATGTTATAGCATATAGAGCTTTATCTCAGTTCTCAACTAGATAAATAAAGTCCTTCTCTTTGCGAAATGTTAGGTACACATTGAAACACATAAAGCAAATAGAAGCATTTATTTATCTCTGTTGAAAACAATAAAATAGCTTTATGCCAAGTAGCTATAGAGTGGAAAAGAAAACACTACTCATAAATTCAGAAATGAATGGACCAAAGTGCACACCAATACCATCCAAGAGATAAAGGAATAAAAAAGAGTAAACAATTACTACCTCTGTTCTCCAAGTATAATAATATCCCATGCTGGTCATTCCCAGCCATTGCTAAAGAAAAAGCTTGTCCAACGGGCGGAATTCTTCTTTCTGCATGCTCCAATATCCCAATACATAAGCGCCCCTCCTCCAGAGATGCCCTGCCATCTGCTGTGGTCCTATAATAGTCAACATACGTTGTAACTCTCTTGGCAATTTGGACAGCTTTTCTACCATCCAATGTAAGGTCTGATGGCCGTGCTCCTTTTGTAAGGAGAGACATTAATATCTTAGGCTCTTTACGCGCAGCAGCAACATGCAGCAAAGAATAACCCCTAGGATTCATATGGTTAACATCTGCATGACCATAATCTAAAAGATCCATTGTGATTTTTGTGTCGCAGTAAGCCACAGCGTAATGGAGAGCACAAGCATCATCTAAGGAAGTGTGTCCCTCTTTCAGCAGCAATTTCACTAACTCAATGTCATCCGAGTCTAAAGCTCTGTAAATTCTTCTCACATGCTTATCTGGTAAAGCAGGGCCTTTTTGAAGGCCAAGACTCGAACGTGTCTCCATGACTTGCTTGACTATATCCAGGGGTAGTGTCCTTTCTAGAGTTACAACATCCATGTCCGATTTGACAACAATGTCTATACAATTAATAAGCAATCTTTCACATGCTGTTCCGCACAACTTTGCAACACGAAGGATTATTGGCATTTCATCTATGGCTATCTTGTCGAGTATATCAAGAAGATGCCTCTGTACAACACACAAATACGTGAGGGGAAAGAGGATAAATATATATCAACCAGGAATAGACAACCATGTACGCCGACTTAGTTTGCAAGATAGTATAGGAAATCTATCTTCTCAAAAAATTAAAAGAGTGCTTGTAAAAGCGCCGTACGTCAAATTCAAGAAACTC
>NEWO01000400.1:623204-645459 GCA_003013225.1 Phalaenopsis aphrodite
TTGTTATGTAAATAAGTAGGGTTGGTAGCATGTAAATAAAAACTTTATTTTCTTTTATTTATTTATTTATTTATTATTATTATTATTATTATTATTATTATTATTATTATTATTATTTTGAGTGGAACCCAAATCCCCCGTTTTGAGGACATCGGGATAATAGTGACACCACTCGGCATAAAAGTAACCCAATTTGTTGACGCTAGTTCTCAGACTAATTTCTATTAGCAATATCTGTAATCACATAACAGAACAGCAGTGGCAAAAGATCCCAACTTCGAATCAGCTCATCATCTGGACACGACCTACCTCATAGCAAAAATCGATGCAGTAGCCCGCAATTCCCCATAAAAAGATAAAATGGAACAGTTAATTACTCCCTTTTTGCGGGGGAAATCGCCGACAAATAACCTACCTTATTTAGTTCATTCCAGACTAATTATTTATTGCAGAAAACATGTTAAAGAAATATAAGCAGCCAGGCAGGGTTGACGTAGCTTCTAATCTATTCAATTTCACCGGCCTCTGACTTTTAGTGACATTGCGAGAAAAAAAAAGTACAGCAATTTCAGGAAATAAACTAATTCGAGTAAATTTATATAATCTATTTCTAGAAAAAATCACAATTTCAATCAACATATCATCTGACAGAACTACATATGCAAACCTAATGCAATCCAACTTGAGAAAAGCCCCAAATTCTAACCTGAAATAGACTGATGAGTTCGGAGATCTTGAATGTGAAAGATGCAAAGAGCACCTCGGCCATAAAACGAACCGCCGGGCGGCAACCAACATGAAAGCATTCCTCGTCGGCGCACATACAAACATGCTTCGGCAACTGCCCTATTCTCCCGCTGTAAAGATAATCAATCACGAGAATAAGGGCCTCGAAACCGACATCGAATCCATCGCCCACTAATTCCTTAACATCAATCCTAACCGGAGACGCCGGCGCTTTCTCCTTTCCCGAAAAGAGATCTCGAAAGAAAGAGCTCCGCGCGGAGAGCAAGCAACGGTGGACGGCGAGCTCATTGGGGCCGACAGCAATGCAGGCGTCGGAGAAGAAATCGAAGTCAGGGGTTTGGCGGAGGGAGGAGAGGTGATCTGAGAGGCGGCGGAGGCTCTCTATGTCAGGTGAGGAGGGATCAACGGCGTCTGGACAGTGGATGCTGCTGCCGTTTTCGGAATCGGAGAAGGAGGGGAGCTGAGTGGTGGCGATCATCGGAAAAGGAGGCGGCGGAGTGAGGTTACAGGATGTAGAAGGGGGGTTGAAGATCCATGGTGAGAGGACGGTGTAGGAGTAGATTAATGAGTGCGAAAATTATAGGAAGGGTGAATTTTTTATAGGAATTTGAAAAAGTCTTCTTTTGTATGTAATCGTGTTTTAAGTTCCGATAGGATTGCACACTTCTGTGGTTTGATTTGTCAAAAATGAAATGTTAAAAATATAATGCATTTTAAAATATTTTAGANTCGATTATCAAAACCATATAATGGTCCGAATGCAGGTTGAAGTCTTTCCCTTGTCAATCCCAAACTGAGGAAAGTTGAATAGAACAAGACATCAACAGAGCTCCCATTGTCGATCAAGATCCTCTTTACGTTATAGCAGGGCTCACCAATTCCTGCGCTAATGGCAAGAGGATCTTGGTGGGGGACTCGAACTCCTTCCAAATCAGAATCATCAAAAGTTATAGGCTCGAGGCGCAATTTCTTCTGCATTGGTTCACCATGTACAGTGACAAGGACTTGATCAATCAGTGATGGGCCTCCAGCAATTGTTTGAATTTCTCCTACGGCTGGGTGACCCCCATGTTGCTGCCTAGGTGTATGTTGCCCCCCAGTAGGAGCATTATTGATACCAGCTGGTTTGTTTTGTACAAATCGACCAAGATAACCTTGTTTAATTAATCTTTCAATTTCTTCCTTGAGCTGCTTACATGCTTCAGTGGAGTGGCCACGACTTCGATGAAAATGACAGTACTGTTCTTGATTCCTTGAGTTAGGTTTTAGGGCGTGAGGCCACTTAATGGCTTGCTCATCTTTAATAGCCATTAAGATGTTAGCACGTGATGTGTTGAGTGGTGTATACTCTTTCTTGGGTCGATATTCAGTTCGTTGGCCTGCAGGGTGAAGAAGGATGTTGCGATTCCTCTGTTGTTCAAACTTTCTCCGTTGCGAAGATTGATGATTATCTCCAGTGTTACCTTTGCTCTTTCCCCTAAATTTCTCAAATTGTTCCTTATGTGCATTGATGGCCTCGTCTGCAGTGATTTGGGCCTCAACACGGTGGACAAGGTTGGCATAAGAACGAACCGTCTCCCGCATCAGTGATGAGTAGAAGGGTTCTGGGCGAAGCCCCCCAAGGAAAACCCCCCTAAGTAACTCTGGATATACTCCCGGAATTTGACGGGCTTCAGTAGAAAACCTGCGGAAGTAGTCTTTGAGTGACTCTCCTTCATTTTGACGAATTCCCGAGAGATGGGATGAATCCTTGATGATCCTTCGATTTGCGATGAACTGCTTCGTGAAAAGTTTAGCAAGCTCGTTAAATGTGTTTATAGTGCCCCCCGGTAGAGAGTAGAATCAAGTTCGAGCTTGTCCTTTAAGAGTAGCCGGAAACACTTGACACAAAAGGGCATCAGAAGCACGTTGAATGTGCATGATAGTTCGATAATGATCAATATGCTCGTAAGGGTCGGTTGTCCCTTCATATGTATCAATGCTCGGAAGCTTAAAGCCTGTTGGGATGGGATGTTGGAGGAATGCATTCGCTAAGGGAGAAGATTCATGGATGTTACGGTGAGCGTAGAAGCGATCCTTTTTCTCTAAGGGGAACTCTTCCCGGACGAGGCGTCGTAGTTCATTGCGAATGACATTATCTGGAATGGCGGGAAGATGTGGCGATGTCGGGTGAGCTGCACGAGATGGATGAGTGGAACTTGCTGTATCTAGGAGTTCAACATCACGACCTGACAGGGGATGTGTTCCTTCCTGAAGAGGCGGGCCGACATGAGTTCCTCCGAGCAGTATGTTTCTCGTACGTCGTGGAGTTAATGGTAAACAAATTTCATCTAATGGTGTAGGCAGCAGTTGTTGAGCCCCGCATAGGAGCTGTAGAATCTCTAGTTGAGACTCCTCCATTCTACGCATTCAATCTTCTATTGAAGGACTTGAAACACCATCATTGGCAGGATAGCGTCTTCCAGGGCGGTAAGACGAAGAAGCATGCCGCCCTTGGCTTCGTGATTGCTCCCTGGAACGATGGGTGTTGGAGCGGGATGCTCCATTATCACGAACATTGTGTCTGGTTGCCATGTAGTAGACCGTTTAAGTACTTTAGTTGTGGGATTGAAAACTTTCCCACAGATGGCGCCAAACTGATGCGTGCTAGAAAATTCGCGGCGGTAGAGTAAAGGATTATCGTCTTAGCGTTGCACGAAAATTCAACACACACTCAGATGAAAATGAATCAAGCTGTAATAACACCAGAAATTTTTACGTGGAAAACCCGTAAAAAGGGAAAAACCACGGGGCCTGACCCAGTTGTAAAAATCCACTATAAGATGATGATTACAGATGCCCATTGTCCCACAGGCGGGAAAAAGTTACTAGATTTCCACGTTATAACGTTGACTGATTACGTCTAGTAAACGGTGGTTGACGGAGGTCTGCGGTGATCGGCGGCGTTCCACGGTGGTCGACGGTCGTTGTCGACGGTCAGTGGTGGTCGACGGCGATCGACGATGGCGAGGATGATCTTAGATTTGAGGTCCTTCTCAAATCCTCAAGTTCTCTCTTAAGCCGCCCCCCCCCCTCCCGCCATGTGAGGGGTGGGGATCTATTTATAGTGTTTTGAGTGCAATTAATGCAGGAATATGAACCATTTTGATCGGACGGTCCGGAGAGCTTTCCTTGATCAGATAATGTTTGATGGACATTTGAGTGCCTTAGCCATGTCAGAATTGAGCAATCTTGGGCTCGTTGGATTCCTTTTTTTGAGACGCTCGATTCGACTATAAACTCGTTAGATTCGACATCCGTTCGACTTTTCAAATGCCTTTGAAAATCCTGTAGTAGTGGTTTAATGACTTGATCCGACGCTGATTTGACTCGGATTGGACTAACTTTTATATCATTAGGTCCGTCTCATCGAGCCGATCAATTTAACTATAATTTTGCTGAAATCTGAATTCCATATGACTTTTGATTGAAGTTTAAATGTTTTTTGTTCAAAAGGTTGCCTCGAGATCCGTGCATGCCCCAAGATTCGTGCTAAATGATGAACATTTGTTAGTGGCGTATCAACTGTAAGTCCTCTCAGGTCACAGGTTCAATCCCCAGTGGCATTGGATTCTCGAATATTTAGGCACATGACGCGTGCTCTCATCATAGGGCCTAGCGCATGGAAAATCGGTATTTGGACATATGCCAAATACCGATTTCCTTTTAAAAAACATATATATCGTATAAGCAAATAAAAAATCATAATAGGCAAAAATATATATAGTTGATTATTGTAAAAAGAATAGGTTTTCACACAAATAAAAAGCCAAGTTTCATAAGAGACGCTAAAGTTTTACACCAAAAAAAAAAAAATAATAAAAATAAAATAAAACAAAACATAGGGTGACTTTGTTAAGATTGTTTGAAAAAATTTATGTCATCGGCTATAAATAATGTCCATATTCATAACTATGGAAAGCATTGTTACAATATAGTAAATATGAACTATGGAGAATGGGTTCTATTATGAAAGTTAGACAAGCCTCAAGATGTTAACTTTATTTTGAAGAGATTATTTGTGGTTTCTGTATTGGCTGTCTAGCAGTGGCATGAATTAATATTGGTATGATAAAAATAAAATTAATGGGCAAGGATGTTTGTATCAATAGTGTACATCATCTTTACTAATGATGATGTGCTCTAATATTGTTAGTGATGGTGATTAATAATGTTGATGGGCATCTATGATTAATAAAGTTCTTGGCTAACTCCTCATTCACTTCAAATCTTTAAGATAAACTTAAACATAAAATTGAAATAAATCATAATTAGTTTCAATCAGATAAAAAAAATGGGCTGAAACACATTCTAATGAGAGAATATTTTGAAATTATTATTTTTATGCCCCGAAATTTTCCTTTCTCTGCCGATCATTATTGTGCTTGGAATCTCATGCTATAAGCTACATTTGGTTCATTATTAATTTAATGTATGAATAGAAAGCACTAAGTTTTATTGGTTATTAGATAATGTTTTACCATGCAGCGATCTTTGATGCATGAAAATTGGTCTGACGTAAATATTTTTTTATCAGAGAATCATTTTATAAAATGAACTTCACGAATGGGTCCAGGTTGTCAAAACCTTTAAATGAGTCCCAACGTACCCAGGTCGGTCTTTTTATTGGCACATCTAACCAACGATAATTAGGATAAATTGAACGATGATTATGATTTTACGCTCAAAATAAGCTCAAATCAACTCCATGATGAAAATATAGTCAAATTGATCTAGTAACATCAAAATTGATCGATTTGAAACTCTTCTGAATTATCATCAAAATCTCAATTTTATGTAAATTGGATTCAAACTTACACTCTAATGATGATGTATAATGGAAAGACTTAAGAAAAAGGGTTACCAATCCTGAAAAGAAGGTGTATCTGAGGATTGTACTTTATGTAAAATTTAGGTTGTAGTGTCATGAAAGAGCATGTGGCTCATGTGCGTCATGTCGATTTGCCTTTTGGGGTTAGAAGGCTTGGGCCTAAGTTTGGGCCTTGGATGGTGGACTTGTCTTTGGATGGCTGTCATAACATTCAAGCCCCTTAGGATTAACTAATCTAACTAATAATATTAATTAATTTAATTTATTATTTCATTTTTTTATTAGGTTTGATCCTATGTTCAACTTGGTGATTTTAGTGCTTTTGGTATAAGCTTAAGTTGACTAATGGTTTTTGGTGGTGTGGTGGTTGGTGTTTAATTAATTAATTTTATTTTGATTCTGTTTTAAATAGTTTTGATTTTAATTTCCTTTAAGGGTTTTGATTATTTTAAGATTAGGGCTGAATTTAGTGTATTTTAGTGGTTATTTATTCTTAAGATTTTTTTTCAGTTTGGGGAAGGCAATTGGGTAGGCTCCAACTTTTAGCTTTGAAGGTTTAATCTTTGATTTAAAATTTTGATGTTGGGATTTTTTTTTAGTTTAGGGTTTTGGTACAAAGTGTAAACCCTTCTTTATCCTAGAACTAGCCTCATGCTCAATGGGCTTCTTCTAGACTAAAGAGGGTGTAATGGTGGTCAATGGGTCATCATAGGGATTCCCATGACTCTAGGCTTCATGGGTTGCCTAAGGCATCCTCCACCTATAGGAATTCAACTTGGGCTTCGAACAATTTCATCCCTCATCATCTCAACTAGTAGTTGAGGATTTGAGCTTAGCCTTATGAAACCCTAAGTGAATGTAGAGTGGGCTTGAAGTTCTAAGTGTGTGCTGGTCCCATTTCTATACATCTAAGAAGGCCACTAGGAAACCCTAAGGCTAGATCCTAGGCTTTTGTAGAGGTAAAAAGGGCATCACAAAAGTGAGGTCAACATTTAATCTTTAAGGTGCCTCCCCAAAAGACAATGAAGTAGGTAATGTAGCAATTAAAAAGCTTGTCATAATAATAAGTAGTAGAATTTTCACATTTGAATGGCAAAAAAAAATGTATCAAGAGGATACTGCACCTTCAATTCATCCTATAAGATAAGCACCAGCTCTGCTTTATTAATCCTTCTGAGAATATGACCAAATAAGACATAGGATTCAACTACTTGATTACCCTTAATAATACACACCTAATATGAAATAACAACATTATCATCATATAAATTCTTTGTCATCACCATCCATGATGAGCTTGACAGTGAAAGAACACCACTAACATCTTTAAAAGGATACTAGATGACCAAAAGATCACTAATAATAGCAATATTTGCAAGAGTTTTGTTCTTGTTGCTCTCATTTACTTCATCCTTTATCCATTTTAAAGGAGAAGCAACAAAGGACTCTTCTGGATCCCTCCTGACTATATGCTCTTTGTTTCTCTTTACTAAGTTCATTATAAATTTCTAGCTGTAGAATCCCATCTTATGATCCATGGTTCTCCGGAAATAAACACAGAGACATTGAAGAAAAATTACACTTCCAAAAGGTTAATCTACAAATTTTCAAAATTTTAAATTAAATTATGTGTTGGTATCAAAATGATTTATTGACATGACAAAAACATGCACTATTTAATTATGTAAGTCTAAGTCTTTTTTTTTTCAAATTTTCTTCTAATAGTAAGATTTACATATGAGAAACTAATAAAAGCAAATTTGCAATAGTAAGATTTACATGATCAAGCCTCTGTTCCTCAAACATTAACACCTTCATTGCTCAAGGACTTTAGAATCGCCGTTTGATATAGATATGGTTCTTCAACAAGCAAAAGTGTGTGAGAAGGCAAAATATTTTGTTTACGCTTTCCAATAATAAAATAAAAAATAAAGGCACAAAAGTAAATAAATAATGAATAATTGAATATAATAAAATTCATAAGGGACAGAATTAATAAAAATACTTCTGTTGAAAAAGACTGTATAACTTAGACATGAAAGACTTAACCTTATTTATCTATCTTTTTGTATGGAATGATGTAAAATATACATAGTGCCAATAAGTGCAATTATCAGCAGTACTTTAATGTCATATTTGACAAACTCTACGATAATTTAACTAATTGAAAGATGCTTATATTTTAATGCAATGTTTAAATCTTAAGCTTAATGATTTATTTTCTCTATATTCAATTCAACTTCTTCATATTATTTTCAAATTCAAGCTCAACTTATTTTTAATTTGATATAGGATAAAATTGGGAAGTGAAAAGGACAATGTTGGCTATTGGGACTAACGGAAGCAATAGGCATGTGCCACAAGGTGGAGAAGTGAGGGCGTAGAGTTATGTTCGGATTTTAATTAAAATTTGATGCGTGTCAAATATATAAAATATTATTTTATTGTCTTAAAAGCCGAGAAGCTTGACTTGCATTGATTTTCGTGTATAATATGGTTGTACTGGATGTTTTCTAGAGTACAACCATATTGTACACTATGGTTTTTACATTGAATTATTTATTTGGATGTTTTTTTTACGTAGTACAACTTGATTGTGCTGAAGAAAAGCATCCAGTACAACCATATTATACTCCATGACTAGGTTGAAAAGCTCGACCAATATTGATTATTGTATACAAAATGATTGCTCTGGAGGTTTTCTCGAGTACAACCATGTTGTACACTATAACTTTCACATAAAAAAAAAAAATTTCAGTATAGCCATGTTGTACACCATGATCGGGTCGGAAAGCTCGACTCGTATTGATTATCGTGTACAACATAGTTATACTAGAGGTTTTCTTGAGTACAATTATCTTCTACTATACGAATTTCACATCGAATTGTTTATTTCGATGTTCTTTTTACTTAGTACAACATGGTTGTACAAAAGAAAAAAAACATCAAGTGCAACCATGTCGTACACCATGATCATGTCAGAAAGCTCGACTCGTATACAATTTTCTTCTACTTATATGGCTTTCACATAAAATTATTTATTTGTACGGTTTTTTACTTAGTACAACTTGATTGTTTGAAGAAAAACATCCAGTACAACTATGCAGTGCGGACGCAACTCTACGTCTGTAATATTTTCTCCACAAGCTGGCGGGTGGCATAACTTTCGGGAAATGAAAGAATGAGAATTATCCTCCTTCAAAAATATGTTAATATTAGCTATTATTATCGCTGCAAAATATCAGCTCTTTAAATCGTTTCTATTTAGCAGCAATAATAGTGCCAACTATAATTCAAAATTAACAGCTACATAAAAAAGTTATAGCTATTGTGAAGTTTTAATAACGATTAGGAAATTAATTTATTTGCTTATACTATTTGGGAATTGAGATTGATAGTGTAATTACATAATTTTAATTTCAAAATTTTATATTTCTTACAGTATGATATATTAAACTCTAATGTCTCTCTCTCTCTCTCTCTCTCTCTCTCTCTCTCTCTCTCTCTCTCTCTCTCTCTCTCTCTCTATATATATACATATATTGCCAACAAGGATATAAGATATGATTAATAGCATAAATTGACACATTCATGCATGTATCTCAACACCGCATGTCAATGTCGAAAATTAGTCCCACTTGCCATTAACCGGTAGCCTTCTTTTTTTAAATTTACCAAGCCACATATCCTTCTAAAATAGAAAAAGCAATAAAAAGGACTAGTAAAAATATAAAGTCTTTTAGTTCATTTCATTCCTTGAATTGGAATTCTTACATTATATTGAAATGGAATTTTAGATGCATATTAAGAGCATTAATATAATATTTAGATTAGTCTATATGCTTGAATATTTCATTATTTTGAGCATAAGAAAGACTGATCACATTATTCGGAGAAGAAGATCAAAAGTTGATACTGTCCGCATGGGAGCTATGTCTTCTTCCTAATTTTGATGCGATGTTTAACTTGTAAATTTGTAACTTAGCACATATTCATTGAACTTAGCCTTTCAAAATTAGAGAGGACAAAAATATATTTTTCTGTAGCTAATGCGGTCTGAGCAAATCACCACTCAAACATCTAGTAAGCTAGCTTTGCCAATAGGATTCTAGAACTCCATTTTTGTTTGGAGTTAGTTCTTCCTAATATCTAATTTTTGGGGTATTTAGATACATATCGCACATATTGCGTCTTTACATATCTTACAAGACTAAAAAAACGAATTAACTCAAAACCATAGCACAGTTAGATGCAAATGAGAGTAAAATGCTCAGAACATAAAAGTGAAATGACGTGTTAGAAGCTTAATATTATGGTTGTGACACCAATCCTAACTAAAATTTTTGGTTTTATGGTTCTATTATTATTACTAATTTAGTACATTGAGCCTGCTTTGCTATAAGTAATTTATCTAATTAAACATATATATATATATATTCACTCAACCACATAATGCCCACTCACTTTTGTGGTGTTATTATGGCAACCACTTTCGAATTTTTATTAACAGTAATTAAATGCTACTACACAAGGTATATCTAGCTAAACAATTAAATCTAATATCACTTGAAATAATATTGATGAATGGTAACCAAATTAATTTTGCATATGAGAATTTTAGTTTTATAAATGAATATTATTGATACATTCTTAAAAAAAACACATAGATTTGCATGAAAATCGATGCATATTTTGATTGAAAACTCGAAAAAACAAAGTTGGAAACCATTACACCTTGATTTATCATCAAGCAAAAGTTCTTAGGGAGACAAACCATAAGACATCAAAAACGATTCGACCCATAACTAAGTGGGCCCAAATCATGCACTTAATGCATAGTTGGAAGCATTGGAATATATTTTGGTGGATGAAATGATCTCCAAATCTGACAACTTTATAATCAAATCGAGCATCTTAATGAGCCAAATTCAACAAGCTTAAGATCCCTTAATTCCGACATCATTAAGAACTTAAATGCACATAACATACCATACAATGAATAAGATCACTTTGGTTTGTTTGATGGAGTAGTCCTAATTCATGAAATATTTATGGATCATGCCACTCATAAAATCTATAAATAAACACTCACTCTCTTTATGAAGCGGTGTTGACCTCATTTTTGGGTTACATTCAACCGATATTATATGGAGCTTCCAGACAAGACCCAGTGCCTCTGAACCCTAAGAAAAGAATAATGTGTCCCTTCTGGGCATGGCCACACCCCCAGTTTTGTTGGCATGGTCATCTCCTGTTAGCTACATCACAGATCCGTGACTATTGTCCAGGGATTCTCATCCCAATAGTCCATTCGATTGAATGACTAAAGACATCTTACAATCGTCGACAGTTGCAGAAACCACCGGAGTAATCTAGATCGTCAATCTCCCGTTTGATCGATAGCTTAAGGGAGTCGTCGCTGCCTATAAAAGGCGGCAGTTCATCCCCATCGAGGAGGGAATCAAGTGAAGTAATCAAGTAGTAAACCAATCATTCAGAAAGTGCCTCAAATCTAGTGAACTCTTCTTCTTCTTCTCGGAGTGCCCTCTTCGGTCTGAGTTCTCCAGTCTCTGGTCATTTGTCGCTTCGTATATCTTTCCATATTTTCTTTTTTAATAAAGTGTTATAATTTAAGTGTTTAAATTAAGTCTAGGCTAACTCATAAGCTTTGGATTACGCTTGAGTTTTGGTTCGACATAGGTCGACCTGAACCCGTCCTAATCCTAATCTCTAATACGTAACAAAGGTCTGTCCCAACCCAAACATAAGCCAACCTAGACCCAACCCAGTTCAGCTCTAGCTCAACCTAACCCAAATCCTAAAACCTAACTCAAATCTGACACAACCCAAACTAGACCCAACTTAGACCTGACCCAGCTTAGGTCTAGCCTAACCAAACCCAAACCCTAAACCCTAACCTAGGTCTGACCCAACCTAGACCTGACCAAACCTAGACCCGACCCGTTTTGGATTTAACGCAACCTTGCCCAAACCCAAATTAGACCTGACCGAGCTCAGATCTAGCCCTACCTAACTTAAATCCTAAAATCTAACTCATGTCTGACCCAACTCAAATCTGACCTAACCTAGCCCCGATCTAGCTTAAGTCTAGCTCAACCTAACCTAAACGCTAAAACCTAACCTAAGCCTGACCGAACCTAGACCCGACCCAGCTCAGGTATAACCCAATCTAGTGCAAACCCAAACCTACCTAAACCAATCCAAACCTAGATCAAACCAAATCAAACCCAAACTTGTCTGAGTTAACCCAAGTCAACCTGAGTCAACCTAAATGAAGCCCAAGTCAAACCATGTCAACCCAAACCAAACCCAAGTCAACACTGGTTAAGATAAATCAAACCCAAACTACCCAGGTCAACCCAAATGAAACCCAAACCTGCTCGAGTCAACCAATGTCAACCTGAGTCAACCGAAACCTACCCAAATCAACCTAAGTCAGCCCGGATCAACCTAAATCAAACCCTAACCTACCCAAGTCAACTCAGGCCAACCCAAATCAAACCCTAACCTACCCAAGTCAACCAAGCAACTCAAATCAAACCCTAACATACCAAGGTTAACCCAAGCCGACGCAGTTTATACTTGAACTACCCTAAATCAACCCAAGTATAATATTAGGCTATAATTAAGTTATTTTATGCATGCTTCCATTTTTAATGTATTTTTTATCATGTTATATTCTTTTATGTATCTTTCGTTGTTTTTTTCATGTTTAAAAGCAAATAAAAATAACAGAAAGATGGAAAATGAAATAAAAACCAAACAAAAGAAGGAAGTTCCCTTTCAGGTGGTTTTCTTCTCAAACAAAAACATAAAAATAACAAACTTCAAAACTTAGAAAACCTTGATTATACAATATAACTGATAAAATCTAAGTATTGAAACAAATATTTAATTGAATATTGAATTTCAAATTATAATTAAATTATATCAAGATAAAGAGTTGGAACAAAACCTAAGCAGATTTAACATGAACCCTATGTTAGCTAACGTAGGCACCATAACTCAGCCATAGACTTACTCAAAGTTAGTCAGAGTATAATAGCCTAGGACAGCATAGGAACATAGCTAGAATTAAGGACTAGAATATACAAAACACCTAAATCTACCCCTTGAGACTAAAGGGAGTACCTTATAAGGATGTAACCCATGGTTCTCGAAGAAGGTATTTCAAACCTCCTCGAGACTATGAATCTCTTAAGCTACAACATTTAAGTGGGATTCCTAGTTATGAGTCTAGTTATAGTTGACAAATAACGATTTTCCTAGGACGACAGAAAGATATGGGCATCTTGATAGGGTAAACCCTTCTCAATGTCTAGGTTAGTCCACCTATTAGGATTCCTTATAGAGCTCATGGTTTCATTTTCCATCTAAAAGTCTTTCTTACCTAACTCAATTCCTCCCAACACTCTCATCGCAAAGAGTGGGCGGTCAATTTGAACTGGTCAATTTAGACCAATTTTGGCATCACTGTGTCCGTTTAGTTGAACTGATCAATTTGACTGTATGTTTGTTGAAATCGAAGCTCTGCACGACTCTTAATCAAAGTTGGAATATTCTTTATTAAAAAAATTATCTTAAGATCCGTGCTATTTCTCAAGATTTATGCTGAAATGATAGAAATTTATTGATGACATATCAATAGCATTTTAGTTTTAAAAATTTATGTATAAAAATGTAAAATTACACTATTAATAAACTAACAATAATCATACTTTATATGTGATGCCAAAATCATTAGTGGTAAGTATGTAAATGTGAAATGTTTTATGTTTCTTATATAAATATATAAGACTTGTGTGGTATGTATGTGAGTGCCCCTTTTTTGCTTGGGTCAAATTATGCTTTAGTATTAGAGCTTTTCAAATTCAAGATAAGTCCGATCCGCTCAGATAATAAGACCGAAAACCAGTCTTAATCAACCAGAAATAAAAGTAGTTCTGCCCTCAAGAGCAGGAAAACCAAAATGGCTTCTCACCGTTAGATTTCCATATTTGCTCCGATAGTGATTGATGTGCTTTGCTCAACGAATGTCACGTAGCTATATATGATGTGCTATTGATAAAAGGAAGTGGTGATACAGTTTTTCTTACTTGAAAGCACCACTTTTAATTCACTTTTCGTTCCATTAACATAATGATAAAGTATAGATTTGTAAATAATGAGATAATTTGAAATCAAACTCCAATCAAATAGTTAAAATGGGGCATTTACAAACATATAACACAACTCGTATTGAAGAAACTACACTTGTAAGCTGTAGGAAGCAGAGAAGTAAGAAGAAAGACATCCATAAATCAGAAATCTCTTGCTATGCTCTGTAGTGTACTTCGATTCATTCCCCTTATGTTGTTCCTTTATAAGAGTAAGTATTTATTATTTTTATTTTTTATTGAAGATAAGCCTATTACATTAATGAAAGAATAGTGTGACTACTTAAAAAAGTCGAGATAACCCTAAAAAAAAAAGGCTTATCTAAGGCCAACCAAGAGTAATGATGTGCTGCCTTATTACAATTTCTATACACAAAAAGGAAAAAAAACTTGCTTAAAATCTAGAAGAAAACCAATCTCAAGCCTCACGCCATTATAGTGTTACCAAAAATTAGAAGGGGATAGCCCAAAGGGCCGAGAGGTACCTCGTGTACCATGATGTAAAAAATATTTTGTTGGGTTGGTGATGAAAGAATGGTAGCAGCAATTATTACAGGAGTTCCATAGGATTTGTTATTCTTCTTAGCATTTCGAGCTCTCCAACTATGATAGATAATATTGTAATAAAGTCTGCCCATGGCCATTCGAGAATTGGAAAGTTACCTTATATTATTAATGGCCTCCTCAAACATATTAAATTCCAGAATTTGTAACCCCCATCTTGATAAACAACAAGCAATCTCCTTAATGACTTCACATTTAGCTACAACATGAGTATAATCTTCCCCTTAGGATAGTAAGCATCCTCCGAAATATGCCCGCGAAAAAGCCATTCATTAGAAGGGATTGCATCATGGGTGATCTTCCACCAGAAGAAAGCTTCTCCAGGATGAATTTTAAGTTTCAAAACCTAGCTATCTTCTTTAGGGAGATTAGTGAAATATTTTATCAAACGCCAAAGCAATCAAAATCAACTTTGCAGTGCCCTGTTGCGTCACCTAAAGCTTTTGCACTTATAAAAAAGAGCTAATAAGATCATGTCCAAAACAATTTTGCATGAGAGGTAAATTCCAGTTCCCATCAATGATCAGATCTTCAATATTACAATTATCCATTTCAATTATGTTGATGTAGGTAGGCTTGTCATATACAATGCTTAAACTAAATGCTTATATATGAATTTTTTAGTTTGCTTATTGTTACTTGCTAAATGTTAGAAGTATAATTTTTAATAAAAAATTAATCTGGCAAGTTAAATGAGTTGGGTTTGGGTTAACCGTGTCTGAGTTGAGTCAGGTTCGGGTTGACCAGGCTCGGGTCGGATCATTTTCAGGTTAAACCAAACCCAACCCGCTGACCCGAATTGACTTCCCTAAGCAATTGCAATAGTGTCTACCTTCTGATTCTGAGAATGAAACAATCAACCCAATGCTTAAATTAAAAATGTCCTCATTATCCATTATGTAACAGCAGCTGCAATAGTGTCTACCTTGGATCTAATTGCTGAAAGATATTTGGACATTGTAAGATCCTTCATATAATTGTTATAGAGATCATTTTTTAGCTTGGATTTAGTAGTGTCTGCCTTGGATTTACCGTTTGGAGAAAAGATGCTTTAATATCATGAAGAAATTACACTTGTAAGCTATAGTAGAGGAATCAATGAAGTAAAATGAGAAAGAATATTAAAAAATCAGAAATCTCTTACTCTCATTTATGGTGTATTTTGATTAATTCCCCTTATTGTGAAAGAAGACGACAATAAAGCGAAAAATGGAATGAGAAAAGTTGCATGCATGAAAGCACCAGAGCGACAGACAGATTTACGTTGTTCGACAAATTTGTCTACGTCCACAGAGCTGCAGAAGATTTTATTTCTTTGATGAATTACACCGTCGAGCGTCTCGACTTTTATAAGAAAATCTCTATTTTCTTCTCTTCATTTCTCTCTTTCTCTTCCTCTCCTTCTCTCTTAGATGACTTGGTTTGGTCTGACTTGGCTTGCTTGTTTATGACAAGTCATAATAGACTATTTATAGAAACTAGAAGAGCAGTAGCTGGGAGGTAGGTGGGTGTGATAGGTCAGCGGTAGGTTGGAAGGTAGGTGAGCAATATGTGAGATTTTTAATTAGGAAGCTAATTAAATTACAGTAGACCGGGTCTCGACATTACAACACCCCTTCGTTTGTTCCTTTGCAAAGTATTTGTTGGCTACCAAGCCTACCATCCGTTCAAGTTCGTTTTGTTGCAATGTGATGCATGGTCTCAACTGCTTCAGTTATTCATTTGTGGTCAAGATCTTATGTTGAACTGTCAATATGTGTAAAAACTGAGGACTCCCAACTCGGGCGTGTGGCTTGTATTTTCGGTTATCGCATATGTATTTACATATCTAACGTGTAAATCATAATATTTACATACATAACAATCTAATATTTAATATCAAATAAAAAATACCACTGCTACTAACTTTTTAAAAATGAAGTAATAACAAATTTTTGGTGTTACATACCTAAATACAAAGGAAATGTGTGGTATATATGTAAATTTTCTAAGAAAATAGTTATATATAAATAGCTAGCTGTTAACTTCTAATTAGTGGCTTAATTTTTTTATTAAAAATATATTCGATCAGTGGTACATAAAGCATAATTTTAATCCAATTTTGACTCGTTCTCTAATACAAGTGGTAATAGGTATTTAGTTGTGTCGAATTGTTCATGTTGTTTGCTATTTTCTAGAGTTCTTGACCTTTTGTATATTAGTTGAACAAATATTAGGGCAAATTACTTCAAAAATTTTTCATAGGTTGATGGGATCTTAATGTTTGATGTTTTATGAAGCAAAACAGTTAAATTAAATAATGTTATCATTTGAGAGGGAATAATGATTAAGTTAAATGTGACTAGCCCAATTTTGATTCACCTTTGATTCATCATCTCTAAGAAGGATCTCATGCTTGGTGATTTATTTTCAATGTGCCAAACCCAAAAAGGAATCAACTTTGAGAGACACTCATTTATATTAATCTTGAGGGTTGTCTATTTTTTTCTTTTTTGTACCATAGTTCATTAGTAAGCACCTTAGGACGACACTTCACTCTTTGGCAGGGTGTTCATCCTATTAGAACTAGAGTATTTGGAATTGTCGGATCCCCTAGAGCATACCTCATTAATGATAATACTCTTCAAAGTCTTAAATTTAATTTGAGTGCGAACTAAAATTGAAATGTAAAACCTACCTCTAAGCAATAAATCACTTAATTGAAACCATCTAATCGATAAATTAAAATTGAACATTAAGCTAATAGAGACATACTAAACTAGTTACACACGCAATATATGATTGTTAGGCAACAAACCAAATTTTAGGTCAGAGTAATCACAACTAATTATTTTTGGCATGTTGACTGAGATGTGATAATGTATTTGATATGATGTTTGCCCCTTAGATTGGATGGTAGGAGAGTTATTTCTGTGTTAGATAAGAAGTTAGGGTGGTCTATTTTAATGCTTCTAATATTTATCTTATTTGCAGGTGGTCATGCTTAGCAAGATAAAAGAATATACTAAGTAAATTAAGAAGATTAGGTATTTTACTTGCAGGTGCTACTAATTCATGATTATGCTCCTAAGCATGATCTAGCAAGACATGTGACTTAAGCTATGTGTATATATGATTGCTAGAGTGTGATTATGTGCTTGCCTACTCACCTTTATTTAATTGGTTGAGTTCAAATTTTTTTTGAGGGGTGTTAAAGAAAATTTAATTTATTATTATGTCTAGCTCTTTTAAGATTAGAATGAATAAGGTAGTCTTATGATTCTTAGATGAACCATACCTTAAAGAAGATGAATCAAATGGAGACAGACCAAAAGGCTCATAAATTGTCCCTTAATTCTAGGCTAGATTATACAAGAGTAGAGCTCTACTATCTAATTTTATTTTTTATTTGAGATGTATTGTGTTACACAACTACACCAACATTTCTTGTTATATTATTTAGTTTGATTGGTGTGTTTGCTTATGTGTTTTCTATTTTATTTTGAGTGTTAGACACCTTAGATTTTATTAGATCTTTTATGCATGTTTGTGCTTAGCAGAATTCTCTTTAATTAATTCTTATGAAAAAATTAATTTTTCTACCAAACTTAATAAACTAAAAATAAAATTTAATAATAATAAAAAAATTTCCCAAGAAAAATAATTAATTAATGAATCATAAATCTTAGGCTCTATATTAGCATCTTAATATTAATTCTTTGCTTTTCACAACTTACCCATTACACATAACAAGAACTAGTAAGAATGACCATCAATACTTAGAAAGTTTTATAAAAATATTTTATAAGAAAATTTTCCTTTTATACTTTAAAATTCAATGCATGCATTAGATTGCATACTCTATCTTAAAATCAAATCAAAATCACTAATTAAATTTTTTTAAATAATGAAATTTTATTTTAGTTAGATGCACTACATACCCACATATTCAGATTATCTATAAGATCGAGTTTTAAGTTTCACTGTTCTTTTATATCTAAATAATCATCGTACATTATTTAAGTTGTACTTGTCCAAATTTCATAATTTTGAGAAAATAAATGTGTTAATGATTCCCTTTCTAGGAAGATCATAAGTTTAATAGTGCTGGGCTTTGGTCACTCTTCAGTGGGTTTAAATCCTATAAATCCCATTACACATTATTAGACTAGGTTAATGCTTTTCATTTTATTAAGTGTTCTCCTTAATTATAGGATATGAGACAATTCATTTTCCTTAGCTATAGCACATAAATCCACACATCAAGCTTATTCTTGATCTTGTGTCTTAAGTTTCTTAGTCACAAAATTTTAACAAAATGATTAACTTGAAATAAAAAAAATAAACTAAAAAAAATAAACCACAATTGTAGGATGGCTTATAGTATCATTAAGTTTCTTAGTATATGGTGCCTCCTACCCATCCTCTTTTAGCCCCCAATAAAACATATTCTAATTTTGATTATAACTCAATTGAACCTCTAAAATGAATAATCTTGAAACTTTACTTTAAAACATGTAGAAATATGAGAACCATTTGTTTAATTAAGACTTCTTTCAGGGAATGATCTCTCTTAAGATATAAATAATTATAAAATCTAACCCATATACAAATCATATATTCCTCTAAAATAAAATGAATTACATCATATCAAAATTTTATAGTAGACAACTCTCTGGTAACGTAGTCCAAAGTTATTGAAACTATCTAATTGATAATTAGATCCATTCTTAATTTTTTTTTTATCTTTCAAGATGATATACTATTCATAGTGCTATATATAATCCCAACATAGAAAAATTTGAACTTATTCATTATCCAAAATTTCACTCATTTCATGTATAGTAAAATTTAAGTGAGCATTATATAAGGAGAATAAAAATAAATTATTAAGATAATAATTATATTGGATAAATAATACCACTTTAGCAACCAAGTTGATTAAGTAAAGAGTAGACATAATCACATCAAAATAACCCCAAAATTCCTAGAGCAAAAGAACAATTAGCCTTTTAAAATATAAGACAAAAAATCCCAAAAGAACCACATAATTATGGACTTGATTTAATAATAATACTAAGATAATGAAAGTACATAAAGCTAAACCAAGTTAACCAAGAATCAACTTGAATGAATAATTAACTATATATATATATATATATATATATATGGATAATTCCACTTATCAAACGAGTAATATTAATCAATGATTATAAAGAGTATTTTAAACATTTTATATATAAACTCTAATTTTAATATGTTAAGTAAGTTTTTATTTATATTTTATGAGGACATGACTAAGTTTAAAGTAATAATATTCATGTAAACTATTAATTTTATTAATTTTGTGAAAAAAAAATATCATTAAAGCATAGTATTGCTAATAATAAATAATATGAATTCAAGCATCCATCATAGTGTGTACTCTTTGAAGATTACCATATAATAGTACTTCAAACGTATAAACAACAAGCATTTTAGGTTACATGGAAAACAATTCACTGAGAAAATCTAAAAAATATAACTACAAAATTCCAAAATAATATTTAGTAATGACATCACCAACAACATTACTAGAATGCTCTAAGCACCAATTTTAAGCTTACACAAAAATATTAAGAGAGGGTTGTCCAATCAATAAATTTAGTGACTTCATATAGTAGTGAACTTAGAGATTTCAATGTACTACATAAAATTTCACTCCTAACCATATTGAATTTAAGTACATCTAAACCAAGATAATTTTTTTTGGACTTTAAGCTTCCCTTTAACATTTACATGTGTTATCTTTTCACTATGTCTTTTATTTCTACAAGCACAACTCCTAGCCCTCTTTAATAGGAGTATTTAACAACATCTAAGGAATGCTTAGAAGTTGAAGCCATTAGCTTTTATTTGCTACCATGCTTTTAAAATAGATAAAAATTAGCTCTTATTTCACTCTAATATATTAATGTTTGTTCTACTTAATCCATTTTGAATAATTCTTCCACACTATGATCTATTTTATGCTTACAATTTTGTTCAACCAAAGAGGTTCAAAGTCTTAGAATACTTTATAACTTCTTAAACATAAGGACCAATTGATAAAATAAAGTGAAATAGATCATGATGGACAATTTTGACACTTTTATAAACTCGTTAAATCCGAACTGAAATAGTCCTCATGGTGGAGTATTAAAGCTAAATTTAAAATAGTCTGGGACTATTTTGACACTTCTATAAACCCTGAGACTAAAACGTTCCCATGTAAATAATTGGGAACTATTTTGACACTTTACTCGTTTATTATCTATGGAACACGCAAGGAAATCAATTTTTATTTTATTTGACAAAAATTGTGATGGCAATCTTCATTTCTAAAAATGCATTTTTAATTATTCTAATTAAAGAATATAATGTCAAGTCCAATCTAATCAATTTATTAATATGATAATAAACTTTTTAACTTGCCTAACATTTGAATAGATTGAAAATTATAGTGGCATTTTGGAAAACTTAATATTGATGAGTTTGATTTTTAAATACTTCATTTAAATTTTAAGTGTTGTGAGTATTTATTAATGAATCCTTGAGAGAAAGACTTTATTCCATTTAAATAAATATAGTCAATAATTAAAGATTGCTATCCATGAAGGATTAAATTTGAACTAAAAATCAATATTTTGAGAACATGTTCTTTTTTTAATTCAATGTTCATTTTTTATAATTATGTACTAAATTAATTATAAAAAAATAACTTAATGTCAAAGAAGATTGATGCGTGCTTGAAAAATCGGGGTGGTAGAGTAATGGATTATCGTATTAGCGTTGCACGAGGATTCAACACATACTCAGATGAAAAATAAACAACTTGTGATGACACCAGAAGTTTTTACATGAAAAATCCGTAAAGGGAAAAAACCACGGGGCCTGAGCAAGTTATAAAAATCCACTATAGGTTGATGATTAGAGAAACCCTAGGTTGATGATTAGAGAAACCCCTTGTCCCATGGAAAAGGGTTATTAGATTTTCAGATTACAACGTTGTCTGACGGTGTCCGATCAGCAGTAGTCGGCGGTGATTGTCGGTTGTCGACGACAGTTGATGAAGGTCGATGGTGGTCGACGGAGGTCAGCGATAATCAACGGTGGTCGACGACGATCGGCAGCAGTCGACGGTGGTTGACGGAGGTTGGCGATGATCACTGACGGTTGGTGATGATCGACGGTAGTCGACGGAGGTCGGTGATGGTCACTGACGGTTGGTGTGGTCGACAACGATCGATGGTTGCATAGATGATGTTGGACTTGTGCTCCTTCTTAAAGCCTCAAGTTCTCTCTCAAGCCTCCTCCCTCATGTGAGAGGTGAAACTCTATTTATAGTGTTTTGGGTGCAATTAATGCAGGAATATGAACCATTTTGATTGAACGATCCGGAGAGCTCCCTCGATTGGATGGCAGTTGATACACATTTGAGTGCCTTAACGATATTGAAATTGAGCAATCTTGGGCTCGTTGGATTTGTCTTATCTAGACGCTCGATTCGACTATAAACTCGCTAGATTCGACGACCGTTTTACCTTCCAAATGCCTTCGAAAATTCTCCAAAAGTGGTTTAATGATTTGACCCGGACTTGATCTGACTCCGATTGGACTGGCTTTTATATCATTGGGTTCTTCTCTTTGAGTGGATCAGTTTGACCATAAGGTTACTGAAATCGGAGCTCTAGATGACTCTTAATTGAATTTTAAATGTTTCTTGCTCAAAAGATTGCCTCGAGATTCATGTCACACCTCCACATTCGTGATGGATGATGAAAATTTGTTGGTGGCGTATCTAAGATAATTACATCATAAGCTCCATATTCTTTTCTTATTTGATTTGTTCAATATTTTCCCTTAACAACTACATATAAAACAACACAAATAACTTCAT
>NEWO01000401.1:101760-114614 GCA_003013225.1 Phalaenopsis aphrodite
TGAACCTGCTTCCCCCTCCTAACTTGTTGGATACTTTAGAGGCCTATTAAACTTAATATTCTTCGCTCAATGAATTCATCCTTAATTAAACTTTTAAGGACTCACCAAGATATGACATTGGGTTAGGAAAATGACCAAAATTTTACCTTTCCTGCTCTTCATAAACTGCCTTAACATGCATTTTAAGTTTCAGGTGGTGGAACGAGAAGACTCGCCAGGTACACTTTCACAGTTTTCAACGTTGTCTTTCTTTTACTTTCATACTGTACTTTTATATCTGCAAATTTGCATGCTAAACAACGATGTCACCATGCATGAAAACTAAAAACATCACAATAGCCACATAACCATAACCATAACCAAAACCAAAACTAAAATCAACCAAGATAAAATTCACCGCCACAACATTCAAAATATAAGACAACTCAGAATTTAATCAGAAACATCACACAAAACCACAACTTCAACTAAATTAAGATGTCTCTATCGGATGATCGGGAATCCCTCGGAGGAGGTTACCTACGGTTGCTAACGAGGCTTCCCATGGTTAAAATGAAATTATGGAACTCATTAAGTTGAAGTTTAGTAAGTTCATTTGGACTAAGTGAATCCAAGTGAAAATAGTGATGCCCGAAAGAGGGAACCGTAGGATCTTAACCAGTGTCGCTCTAATCAACTTTAATATGCCCTCATAAAATTTAAAGAACTTCAACCATAGGGCCACCTGATTTGATATTATAACTTGACACACTAGATAACTCAAACTTGTCGCGGCAAGGAGCTTGGAGCTAGCATGGTGGGCAGCACGACCATCTTCAACAGCAAAACCTATCTTCCCCAGCTAAACCAATCTTCCTTAGACCTAAACAACAAAGCCATAGGACTTCGAGGTTGCTTTCTTATGCAATGTAAATCCTCATCTTATCTTTAGGCCTTTGCATATCCCTGCTATACAATATAAGCCCTAACTCGTCTTAGGATTCTGAGGTTGTCGTTTGTCACGACCTAAATCCTTATACCTTCTAGGCTATTTGTTTGATCACTTCACATGAATGTAAGCCCTAACTAATAAAATTAGCCAGATGAAACACCCAAATATTTCTCCTCAAAATTGATGCCAAACATTAGGATAGCTTGGGAAGTCACTGAGGTTCTCTTTTGGATCCATGACATCCCCTAGTTCTTCTTCCTTTTGATTCTACAATAAAATGTTCCAAATTTGAACCAATCCCCTTTCACACCTCTACATCCGAGTTCGTTGAAGAGCCCCAACCTTTGATATTCCTTGAAGATAACATTTCTTGATTTTTATCGAGAGTCTTCTTAGGTGACTTTGGTTATTTAAGATGTAATTAACTATAGGGGCTTGCCCTTGAAGGAAGCATCTCCGAACCCAGCTTAATATAAACCCTATTTAATCCTTCATATTAAATAGGGAAACTTGTCGGCAAATACAAAGGTTTTGTAGACCAAACGAATGTCTTACTTTCCTTAGTTTATTTGATCGAGCCTGATCCTCAAGTCTTGTGTTTATCCTTCAGGATAGATACAAGATTTGAGGTACAGTGCTCTTTCATTTTAAACTATGAAAAATATGGGGTCAGTTTAACTTCATACTTCAATGTCATTTCGAAGCGGGCGATGGGATTTTGATTTTGATGACCGACAGCTTCTTACAGGCAACTCCCCACAAACCAACCTAAAATAACGCCGACAACTTCTGGCGACTCCGCTGGGGACAAGCTTTTCTCTCTATACAAATTAAGAAATATTATCTTCACATATCGGTAATATGTCCATGTCCCTCTTGGACCAGATTACCCTTCTTCCGTTGTCATACTTTATCCATTTCTATCTTGAGAAAGTACAGCTAACTCCTTGGACTTCAGGACTAGCTGTTCAACCATCTTTGAACAGAGGGGTTCAGAAGGCCATTAAGGACTCTTTAAATTTTCATGTGGGGTCGGCCTCCAATAGGTGTATCGGTGGTCTAATTCCACCTGCGCATTTTCTTCCACTAATTGGGTCCCGCACTGGGTCCTAAATTTTTTTCACATCTCCCTTCCAAATTTGATTTGCTACTTCGTGAATTAAATCAGATCGTGTTGTGATGCACACAATTTGAAATATTAAATAAATTTTACACCTTTTTGAACAAAGATGTCAAAATTACCCATAAATTAAGACTCGCCCGGTCTACAGATTAACCTCTATTTTCAGGGCTTGCACTAAATATTTCAAGGTTTTTGGCCATATAGCTAACCGTAAAACTTTTTGTTTTAAAGCCCGCTGCAATGGCCTACCCAATGCTGACCTTTTCCTACAATCTGCCAACGGACCGCAGTGCCCGTAACGTCACTCCCACCATCAAGTTCAGAGTTGGATTTTTAGACCTCGAGGTTATCCTCGGGAAAGCCCCGTTCATGGTTACAAAGATCGCTGCTCCAAAAGTTCAAGAGTCGTCTGCAGAATTCAGTTTGAATTGCCTTCAAGACTTCCCTGCCTGCAAGAAGGCTAAAGCTACTGTCATCAAGCCTGCTATCCCTGCTGCTGCTAAGGGAAAAGAAGTGATGGTCGTTGAAGATTCGACTGAAGGATTAACTGTTCCACCAGCCGTGTTTGAGATCGGGTCAAGCTCAGGGACTGTACCACTGACCCAAACTCAAAGGAGGAACCACAATGGAAGAGTTTGAAGGGCCATCAAAGCCTAGACTCTTGAAAACACACCCGTTGAGGGGGAGCCTCATCAAGTTGAAGAGGTACTACAGAAAATTTATCCACTCCTACGAGGGAGTAGATTCCATCCTCTGATAGATACTGATGGGTATGAGAGTATCCGGAAGATTACTGTCGCATTAGCATCACTTCATGGACATGGTGAGGAGGGAAAGGAATTCATCCCCATCACCCAAGTTAGTGCAATCTTCAGAATAAGAATGTTCTATTAGTGAATTACTTAAACGAGTGGGACATACAATTTCCCCTCATATGAAAAATAAAATTTTGAAGGATGTTAAGTCCGCTAGAAAATCTCACAAGTCGACTAAAAAGTCACCTATCCATGTTCCCGTCTGACTCCGTTTGGGAAACCGAGTTGATAGTGCTATAGTCACCACCGACCATACCATCACCAGGACCGCAGGTCGCCGACCGATTAAGTCAAGACTGGGTCCGAGAAGTTTACCAGTCATTCTTGTAATCACAAAAAGAAAGACAAGATGTTTACCAGACACTGTCGTTGGTCTACACCACGGGGAGCATACCTTCCCTCGACATACCGATGTCTCTACTAAGACGTTCCATCCTGAGACATCATCTTCAAAGAAGAAGAGGGTATGGGTACCCAAGGTCGCTGCACCAATACAGTTCAGTGAGCCTACAAGACAGGAAATAAAGCCAGTGCCTGAAATATCTGACATCGTCGTGATAATAGCCAGCAAGATGGAGGAACAAGTAGAGGATTTTCATCAAGGTCCTCTAGATCTTAAAGCAATCAAGGAATCAATAATTGAGGAAAAAGTTGAGAAACTCATGATCAAGATTTCTGAGTTAGCTCGAGAGCATGGAGTTTCCGTCAATAGTGACAATGAAGATTTTGATTATAGTGATTACTTGGAGGAGGATTTCATGGATGTCCATGTGATCGAAACCAGAGCTACCACATCTGCACTTAAGGCTCAACCTCACACTGAATAGAACGCCGAAGATGAGCTGCGTTGGGTTATCTTCCTAAGGGATGAGCAAGTTGTTTTACTGGAGAAACGAATAGAAGTGATGACTGCAGCTATGACCTCCATGGCTACCATTTAGGGGCAATCACAAGCACCAAGATTGGCTTCTCCATAGATTAATAGGCCAGAAATCATACACATCACAGATGAAAGAAGGGATGCTACTTTGACAGACAAAGATGAACAACCAAAGAGGGATTCTCCATCAGGTGCCATGCCAGAAAAAGAGTTCAAGCAAATGGTTGAACAAGTACGAGATGCCTTAGCCCAGTCCAAGGGTGGTGCATCAATTCTAAAGGGTAGACCTTACACGGAGGAATTTGATGCTGTCCCTTTCCCCAAGGGTTTTATGGCCGCAAAGTTCAAGATATTTGATGGGACTCGAAATCTTAGACAACACATAACACATTTCTGAGCCGTTTGTGGCAACACGAGGAATAACGAAGCTCTACTCTGCCAGCAGTTCGTTAGCAGCTTGACAGGGATTGCTTTCGACTGGTACGCTGAATTGCCCAATGGGTATGTTAAAACATTTTCTGAGTTGGAACAGTTATTTGTGAAAAGATTTGCTGGGGCACAACATCATGTGTCTATTAGAGAGCTCATGATGGAGAAGCAGAAGCCTAGTGAAACCTTGACAGACTACATTTTGAGGTGGAGAAACCTTAGCATGAAATGTGAACCTCAGCTACAGGAACATCAAGTGATTAAGATTCTACTCAAAAGCATTCATGGGCCAGTAGCTTTCATGCTTACAGGACTCACCATCAAATCCTTTGAAAAGCTACTCAGTAAAGTCAGCAGTGTTTAAGAAGAAATGAAGCACATTGAGTCGCATGAAAAGGCTAAGGTAACCAGAGTGCTTAAAAAGAAATTAGGAGTAGTTGCAATCGTTGACAAAGGAAAGAAGCCGATAAGAATATATGCAGAAGAGCATCGTCATTTTTTATCACAGTACTCTTAGAAACAGAGCAGTCAATCCAACCAACGACCGTCTCAGGAGGGATCACCTCGAATAGCAGGTAAATGAGTATCCCTGTTAGAGCGACAGAAAGTTGTTTATTCCTTCAAAGATGAAACTGTACCTAAAATATTCAAAAGCTTAATGAAGAAACCAGAGTTCAAACTGCCTGATCCAAAGAAACCTGAAGAGGTGGATAAGAAGAATGAACCAAATTATTGCCCATACCACCGGTTGCTTGGACACACTTTAGACAAGTGCTTTGTCTTTAAAGACTAGCTTGAGAAGAACCTCAAGGAATAGACAATCCCAAAGGAGTATTTGAGAGAACCTGAAAAAGGTTCCATAAACATGATTTTAGCTGAGTCAATCTCCCCAATTGATCCATATGTCAGAATAGATGGATGGAGTACAACTTGGGATGAACTCAAGAGGGTCCTTAATCACATATAGTATTCATCAAAACAAGCTTCTATGAACACAGAAGAAGGATGGAATGAGGTATGTAGCAGATCATATAAGAAGATACTGAACAAGCTACAGTCTGCATCAGAACAAGCCTCCATTCAAAGTCTGCAGCTTACCGAGCCCGAGATGAAGATTTTGCCAGAAAATCCGTCATCTTCAAGGACAAAGAACAGGAATAAAAAAGCATCACTGCCAAGATTGATAGCACGGGGGGTTGGATAGAGGCCACCTCTACTAGATTGGTTGTCTCGGATTTGGGGAAGAAAATGCTCGAACCCTTGTTTTTGTATGATTATCTTTTTGTCCCTCTGGGGTCTTATGAATATAATGATTGTGATTTTGGCTACGTTTTGAAATTTCTGGTAGTAACGTAACTGATTATGACCAATCTAGTTGCAATCTCGATCCCCAAAATGATCCTCAAATCATACTCGAGTTTGATGAACTCATTGTCAAGGCCAAAGAAGAACTCAATGATATCTCTTACGACGACACCGATAATAAAGAGCCAACTCTCAAGCGTCATGATGCACCGTTTATCATCAACTTAGATCTTTTCGACGAGGAGGAAAAGACACCAGAAGATTCAACAATGATATCTCCAGAAGAAGTCACAGAAGTCAACTTAAGGAGCGGAAAAGTGTTACCACCAAGAATAGCTCCAATAGACAAAGGAAAACAGATAATGACTCAAGAAGAGATACCCCCACCTCCATCAGTGGAAGAACCACATACTCAAGATAAAATTAGAGGATCATACAAAGTAAACTACAACGTGCTAGCTCATCTTAGGAATTTTCTTGCCCGACTAAGCATCTACGACGCTCTGATCCTATCAAAGTAGATGAGAGAATCTCTGATTACAGCTTTACTTGATCTAGAAATTTTCTTAGCTCAGTTGGCTAGCACATCCTCAGATGAAGTTTGCTCGTTGAGAGAACAGTAAGAGGTATCCTTCACATATGAAGACTTGCTGCTCGGTACCACTGACCACAACCGTCCGCTCTACATCTCCGTCAACATTGGCAGATTTGTGTTATCCAGAGTTTTAGTGAATCCTGAAGCATCTCTTAACTTGATGAGTCTACGGACGTTAACATTTGGACTTCGACGTTCAGGAGCTCATCCCCAATAAGATGATGTTAAGAGGATTCAACCAAAAGGGAGAAAGAGCCTTTGGATCAATTGCATTACTTATAAAGGTCGAAGAACTCTTAACAACCGTTAAATTTCATATCATGGACGCCGAGACCTCTTTTAACGCTGTATTGGGTCGACCATGGATTCATGAGCACAATATGGCTCCATCATTCTTACACCAGTGCATTAAATATCACAAGGATGGTCAAGAAAATTGCATCAAGGGAGATCTACAACCATTTTCAGTACATGAAGTTGGTATCCATGAAGATGCTGCCTACTATGCGCCTCCAAAGAAGACTGTCTTCTCGCGCGAGATTTTGACAAACAAAGCTGAAGATTCAGGAGAATCACAAAAAAGAGGCCAGACAACTATGCTTCAACAACCTTCTACCACTCCGTTACAACGAGTTGGTGGAGGTTCTTCTATTTCACGCACTAGAGGTCGAGGCCAGGGACGTGGACAAGGAAAGATCAATTTAATTATTGAACGGACTAGGCTAACTTTCAACATTGGTGATGAAGACAGTTCTGAAGACAAAATAATGATGGTGAAGCAGAAGAAACCTCAGTACGAGATATCCCTAGAAGATACAGAGAGGAATGAATATGAAACAATGTATGATCGGATAAACCACTATGTGGATACTATGACCCTCACTCCGATTCTCCCTCAAAAGGTGAAGAGTTTAGAGGTCAAGGAAGTCCGTAGTGTTGGTTCAAAATTGATCAAATTTTACCGTGCTTCTACCTCTACTGAGCTTGAAAAACATGTAAATTTGGATGTTGATTCTAATGAATTAATGGAATTGCCTTTTGGTTACTTCTCGCCTTGTGTTAAAAAAGGACACTTACCAAAACAAATGCCAAAAGATAAATTTCAACTTTTTGAAAAACTATGGAATGCTAAAAGTCGAACTCGCAATTCACAAGAAGGCCTCAGATTTGGTACAATTAGACCAGTTGATGATTTTGAATTTTGCATGGTTGTTACTAGTGAGTCAGAAGAGAATTGTCTTGATATAGAAGATGACTCTGCTGATCAACCAATAGAAGATGCCATGCCAGAATTTGAGGAAGAAATTAAATCTACCGTGGATGAATTGAAAGAGATTAACCTCGGGACTGAAGAACGACCCCGACCTACATCTATAAGTTCTCTACTTGATGACGAAGAATCTGCAGAACTGGTCGAACTATTAGTAGAATTCAATAATTGCTTCACATGGAGCTACGATGAAATGTCAGGGCTGTCAACAGAGGTTGCAGTCCATAAAAGTAGGGTGGACAAGAATGTAACCCAGTAAAATAAGCTCCAAGGAGAATGTGCCTTGAAATAGAACAATAAGTCATCGCCGAGGTGAAGAAGTTAATAGACGCCAACTTTGTTAAAGAGAAGCAGTACCCCACGTGGTTAACCAATATTATATTAGTTAAGAAGAAAATGGACAGATCCGCGTTTGTGTCAACTTCAGAGATTTGAACAAGGCATGTCCAAAAGACAGGTTTCCACTACCTATACTAGAGATGATGATGGGCATCACTTCAACACATTAGATTTTCTCTTTAATGGATGGATCATCGGGATATAACCAAATTAAGATGGCTCCTGAGGATGCAGAGCTTACAACTTTCAGAAGACCGATTGGAATTTTTTGCTACACAGTGATGTCGTTTGGCCTAACGTACGCCGGAGCAACATATCAGCGTACAATGACGAAGATTTTTGAGGACCTCATTCACAATCATGTAGAATGCTACTTGGATGATCTGGTCATCAAAAGTAAACAAAAAATAGCTCATTTGTACGATTTGAGGATTGTGTTTGAATGGTTACGACGATATGACCTTAAAATAAATCCCTTAAAGTGCGCCTTTGGCGTCACCTCTGGGAAATTTCTAGGATTCGTTGTCCGTCATCGGGGAATCGAGATCGACCCAGATAAGATTAAAACTATCTTGGAAATGCCTTCCTTTTAAAACCATGAAACAACTACGTTCCTTCCAAGGGAAGTTGGCATATTTGAGACGTTTTATTTCTAATCTCTCAGGTAGGTGTCAGCCTTTCTCGACATTAATTAAAAATGACGCCAAATTTATTTTGGAAGAGAAACGCCAGCGGGCCTTTGAGGACGTTAAAAAATATTTAATGACACCTCCTGTTTTGGCAGCCCCTATCCCAGGGAAACCGTTGATACTTTATACCACAACTTTAGATGACTCTCTTAGAGCCCTCTTAGCCCAAGTCAATGAGGAGGGAAAAGAAAATGCACTCTACTACTCGAGTCGTCGTCTAATACCGGCGGAGATAAGGTATCCACCTATTGAGAAGCATTGTCTAGCATTAATTTTTGCCGCTCAAAAGCTTAGACATTACATGCTTTCTCATAAGATCACCCTAATTTCAAAAGTTAATCCATTGCAATATTTGATGACCCGACCAACACTCTCCGAAAGTTTAGCGAGATGGTCAATGATCTTATTGCAATTTGATATAAATTTGCACCCCTCCATGCTATAAAGGGACAGATTTTAGCAGACTCTCTCGCTGCACACCCATTGCCAACTGGGTTCTCTCTCAACGACAAGTTACCAGATGAGCAAATACTACAAATGGAATTTTCTAATGCGCAGCGCTGGGAAATGTACTTCGATGGTGCTTCATCAATGAGGAAAGACAAAGGATCAAGCACGGTTATACCAGGCAAGGTAAGGATCGATTTGATCTTTATTACGCCAGATAAGGGTATGTTGAGGTTCTCATACCACCTGACAGAGTCGTGCACCAACAATGAAGTAGAATATGAAGCCTTAATCACCTGATTAGAATTGACAATTTTAATGGATATAACAAACATTGCCATTTATGGTGACTCTCAACTTGTCATCCAGCAAGTCACCGGACAATATAAAATTCTGAAACCAAGACTAGCAGAACACCATAAGTACACAATGAAGCTCCTGGAGCAAATCCCTTACGTGAGTTTCCACCGGATTCCTCGGGGAGATAATGGCCATGCGGATGCTCTAGCAAAACTCGCTAAGGAAATGGTGTGTCCCCCGGAGGATTCCATCGAAGTCATGGTGCAAGGAAGATGAGTCTTGTCTCGAAATGACTTCGAAACTCTACGCAAACTTGGAGAAGAAGAAACAATAAATACAGTTGCAAACATCAACGAAGATTGGCGCAAGCCATTGATAGAACATTTGCATACTGGAAAGCTGCTAGAGGACAAGTCTGAGGCGCACCACATCACAAGAAGGGCCATGTCTTACGCCCTGGTCAGAAATGTTCTCCATAGAAGATCGTTCGACCAAATGTGGCTACAGTGTTTGAGCACACCCGAGGCACAAAATATTGTCAAAGAGGTACAAGCCAGATTGTGTGGCGCTCACCAGTCGGGTCCAAAAATGAAAATGAAGATCAAAAGACTCAGATATTATTGGCCAGCAATGATGTTCGATAGCATGGATACAACTAGAAGATGTCACCAATGCCAAGTTCATGGGGTGGTCTTACACAAACCTTAGAATGTACTGCACACAACTATTGCCTCATGGCCATTCGAGTGTTGGGGCACAAACATAATAGGCCCGATGGACCCTCCATTTTCTAAACGACACAGGTTTATACTTGCCGCTCATACTACTTCTCCAAATGGGCAGAGGCAGTACCGCGAAATTGTCTACCGTTTCGGAGTACCGCGAAGAATAATCTCTGACAATGGGATAACTTTTAAAAGTACAAAGATCAACAATTTTGTCAGAAGACATGGGATAGATTGGAGATACTCTATAATTTAATATCCCAGAGCAAATGGTATGGTTGAAGCTTTCAACAAGACACTGGTACAGATTTTGAAGAAAACACCGGATAAAAATAAAAGGGATTGGCATAACAAACTGTTAGAATCCTTGTGGGCTTACCAGACGACTTTCAGAACTCCCACTCAGTGTACGCCTTATATGGTTGTGTACGGGACCGAGGCTGTGCTATCACTAGAAATCCAGACGCCATCCCTCAGAGTCGCCGTTGCCAACCAACTCACAACGAAGAAAGCGCAAAACTTAGACTTGAAGAACTGGAGAGTCTCGAGGGAAAATGATTGGAAGCACAACAAAAATTGGAGCTCTACCAGGCAAAGATGGTATAAGCCCATGAAAAATTGGTCCGCCTAAGGACATTCAAAATTAGTGACCTCGTACTTGTGCTCAAAAGGCCTATTCTTGCTCACCGAAAAATAGATGGGAAGTTCGAGCCAAGTTGGGAGGGACCATTTATTGTTGAGAAGGTTTATATAGGAGGAGCCTACCAGTTAGTGGACTTCCGAGGTGAATGTCCCATGTTACCGATAAATGTGCGATACTTTAAAACCTATAACGCAGCCTGATGTCGCCTGCCTCCGCTTGCCTCTGGTTGCTTTGAAACTTTGAAACTTTGATTATTTTAGGGTTATCTTTGTGGCCATATGTCTATGAACGGGTCCCAATTTTGTAATTAACCTCAATATAATGAAAATTTTGAGAAGATTTTTGAACTTCACACATTCTTTTTTCTACTTTTGAATTAAAATGAAACTCACATATAAAATGAGTAATCCTTTTCATTAAAAGAAACTAAAATTTACTTTAATGAATACTTTATTTTGTTCTTGTTCATGCCAAGCTTTGGTCCACTGACGTTTCTTTTTGTCATCTGCAGAAAAATGTCAGGACAGAGGCTGATCTTTGCCTTCTAGGACGGCTGGAACCTCGCACCGAATGAAGAGATGACGCTGTAAGGAGGTGTCATAGATTTCAACATGGATTTCAAACAGATTGATATGGACTGCGAGGGTCCTCTGATGGAGGTAGTCAGCAATAAAGAAATGGAGGGACTGCCTTCACTGTTGAGGGTGACCACTCAAGCCGATGTGTCACGCAAAGGTAAAAACATGATAGCGGAACAATATTCGATGGAGGGGCCCAGCCGTCTGCCCTCTATGATAGCTACTCCATCAAGGGGCGTGATAGCCACCCATAATGAACAACTACCAAATACTCCGCTCCGCAGGATGCAAAGCAAAAACGCCAGCTGAAAGAAACAGAGAGCCTTTCTGCGAAAGGAATGCAAGCCCCAGAGAGATGTGAGCAGTTTTCTTACTCCCTTTCCTGAGGGACATATTTACGATCCAGATCTAAGAGAAGCTTCTGCCAGCCTGCCCACTACAGATGAAGAGTCAGGATTTGTGACCGAATCAGATGTGCCCCCGATCCCAGATATCTTGTGCAGAGGTTGCCCAACATGCAATGTTGAGGTACCAGTCGAGACATCAGTCACGGGCGCATTTGTAGAATGCCCGGACTGTAATGTTTAACATCTACAGCATTTCAATACATTAGTCAAACTCCAGATTTCGTGGCAAATGAACCGTATGTCCCAGTGGGGACGGATCAACGCGCACCATGGAGCCCAGGATCATACATCCCACTTGAGGTTGAATCTCATATTCCGGATCGACCAGCACCGGTTTGGGTTCCCACCGAAGCCCAGAGGAAGGAACGCCCCAGGCAGCTGCCAATTCATGGTATGGTAGAATACTACAAAATAAGCAAAGTAAGTAAAAGAGAATTTGAGTTCTATGAAGAGGTTCAGGGAAAGTTTATCAACATATTTGAAGGCCTGGAACTATATACCACAGGTTTCTTTGAAACTAATGAAAAAAGCATTCTGGACTGCATCTTTGATTTAAGAGATAGAGGTTGAGCGGGCCTTCTCATGGAGAAAACATATTCTGAGCCGAAGAAATGGATGCAGGAAAAGGGAAGAATCACCATCCAATGCGGCTGTTGCTACAAGTTTACGAACGACAGACAGGAAAATCCTCCTGGGATCCTCAGATACGACCGAGTGGATCCATTACCACCAATGAAAAAATGGATGATTAAGAGAATGGTTAAGTGGAATATTCTACCCGCTACTTGCATTCCTAACAGTTGCATCATCAACATTTATGAAGAAGGTGACTGCATTCCCCCACACATCGACCATCATGATTTTGTGAGGCCTTTCTGCACGGTCTCTTTCATGAGTAAGAGTAATATTCTATTTGGAAAGGAAATCGATATAGTCGGCCCTGGCGAATTCAAAGAAGCTGTGGAGATTCCTCTTCTAGTTGGTTCAGTACTTGTTCTCAAGGGCAACAGTGCAGACATTGTCAAGCACTGCATTCCAGGAGTAAGACACCGTAGGGTGTCTGTAACCTTCCGTAGAATGGATGACAAGAAAATTCCATGTGGAATCCAGCAGGACCCGGAATTGGAGGAGTTGTTTCCTTACGAGCTATGAGAAGGTTGTACCTCTAGGTACATGCGAAGGGAACTCTTACCCTGGAGCATGACTTAGAAGGTCTGCTAGATCAGAAGCTCAATATACCAGGGACAAAGGGTTTACTTGATTTCTTTTAACAGCATGACGTGTATCTGATGTAATCAGTCTATGATGTACTCATATCATGAGATGATTCTCAATGTATTTCAGCATGGATTACATGATGTACCTTTTGAGGCATTAG
>NEWO01000401.1:134243-144911 GCA_003013225.1 Phalaenopsis aphrodite
TGACCCTAATTCATCATTCCTGCAACAAAACATCAAAAATACCTTTCTTTAAAGTGCAATATCAATAAAAATAGTATAAAATCTGTATGAAAATCTGAACATATTTTCCTTTGGTCACGCCACAAGGTGGTACCATAGATTTCAACATGAACTTTAACTAGGTCGACATGGACTACAAAGGTCCCCTCATGAATGTAGTTAGTTGCAGAGAGAAAGAGGGATTGCCTTCACGGCTGAGGGTGACCGCCAAAGATAATGCATCACACAAAGGCAAGAACGTGATAATAGAGCAAGATCCCATGGATGTCTTCCCTCCATGGTAGCCCCACCAGCCGGGGGCCTAGTAGCCGCCAATAATGAATGACTGACAAGTGCTCCGCTTCACAGGACACAATGCAGCAATGCCGGTCGCAAGAAGCAGAGGGCTTGTCTACGAAAAGAACACAGACGTCAGAAAGAGACAAATAACTTACTCATCCCTATTTCTGAGGGGCATATTTATCATCCAGAAATGAAAGAAACTTATGCTAACCTACCCGCCATAGATTAAGAATTGAAGTTCGCCACAGAGCCAGATGCACCTTAAGTTTCAGATGCTTTATGCGAAGGTTGCTTGACGTGCAATGCTGAAATACCTCTAGGAACATCATCCACAAGGGCATTTGTAGAATGCCCGGATTGTAATGTTCTACATTTACAATGCTTTAGTACATTGGAAGAGTATACCTTCAGCATTGATGGGTCTCAAACTTCAGATTTTATGATGGATGAACCCTACATCCCACTGAGGATAGATAAATATGTACCATGGAGCTCAGGGTCGTACATCCGGCTAGATGCCGAGTCTCATGTTCCAGATCAGCCAGCGCCAGTTTGGGTTCCTGCCAATGTTTAGAGGTAGGAATGCTTGTGACAGCTACCGAATCCTAGTACGATGGAGTACTAAAAAATAAGCAAAGTAAATAAAAGAGAATTTTAAATTTACAAAGAAGTCCAAGGAAGAATCGTCAACATATTGGAAGGCCTGAAGATGTATACCATGGTTTTCCATGAGAGTGACGAAAGAAGCATTCTCGAATGCAACTTTGATTTGAGAGATAGAGGTCGAGCAGGCATTCTCATGGAAAGAACACACTCTAAGCCAAAGAAATGGATGAGAGGAAAAGGGAGAATCACCATTCAGTGCGGCTGCTGTTATAATTTCATAAATGACAAACAGGGAAATCCGCTAGGGATCCTTAAACATGAACATGTAGATCCACTAACTCTTATAATATAGTGGATGATCAAGAGAATGGTCAGATGGAGCATACTGTCAGCCACCTGCATCCCAAACAGTTGCATCAACTACATATATGACGAGGGAGACTATATACCTCCTCATATTGATCATCATGATTTTGTAAGACCCTTCTGTATGGTCTCATTTCTGAGCAAGAGCAATATATTATTTGAGAAAGGGATTGACATTGTTGGCCCTAAAAAGTTCAAAGGAAATTTAGAGATTCTACTGTGAGTTGGTTTGGTCTTAGCTCTGAAAGGAAATGGGGCAGATGTCGCCAAACACTGCATTCCAAGGGTACGACACCGTAGGGTGTCCGTGACCTTTCGTAGGTTGGATGACAACAAAATACCATATCAATTTTAGCCAGACCTGGAACTGGAAGAGCTACTACCGTATGAGCTATGAGAGGGTTGTACCTCTAAGTACATGCGAAGGGAACTCTTATTCTAGAGCATGTCTTAGAAGGTCTGCTCGATCAGGAGCTTGTCGTACCAGATACAGATGGTCAGAGGGTTCACTTTTTTTTTATAGAAACATGACATGTATCTGATGTACTCCGCATACAACGTATTCATGACATGAGATGATCTGGATGTACTTCAACATGGACTATATAATGTACCTTTTTGAGGTGTTAGCCTTTGTTTGATCTGTAACATCTTTATTAGAGTAGATTAATGAAAATTTCTCTTAGAAATGTGCCTTTTTATCAGTTGCCATTTTGTGCGATGGATGGAAGCCATGAACCACACGTTGGTTCAAATTTTCAATGAACGAAGAACAAAACAACAAACCTTTAACAATAAATAAATTTAAATAAATTTTTATATATATAAAAATAACAACAAAACAAATTTCTTTTAGAAATCAACCAACTAAAATTAAAATTTTAAAAAGCATATTTTGAAAAAATTAAATGTGATAAAAAAAACAAGAAAAGAAAATGAATCTGTTGAGTGAATTCTCTCAGTTTTAGAGTTTCTTACTCTTTGTGCATGCAACACAACCATCGTTATCTGCATTAACTTTCTTCACATCCTCACAGAATTTGACATTCTGCACAAAACCCCACAAAACTCTACAAATCTTCTGCAAGAAAATCAATCTTTTCACATGACATATTTCTGCAAATTCAACATCACAAACTCTCTACACAGTTTTCATATGACTCTCGGAGTCAGTACCCAAATTTTGACTCCCCATATCTGAAATTGGTATAAGACCCCATTTAATGGAACATGACATCCTATCATTAATCTTCGAAGTCGGTCCCTGACTTTCGACTCTCTTTTCAAAAATGATAACTAGAATTTAATTTTCATTTCTCGATCAGTACCTAAATTCCAATTCCCTCACATATTTTCTTGTTACCTCTTGAGTTGGATGTGAGTCCTAGTGTTTTCCTTCTCGATGTAGCATATATATTCTCTTGTCACCACTTGGGTTCGATGTGAGTCATGGTGCTTTCTTTCCTAATGTGACGCACACATATTTGCTTGTTACCTATTGAGTTGGATGAGAGTCCTAGTGCTTTCCTTCTCAATGTAGCATATATATTCTCTTGTCACCGCTTAGGTTGGATGTGTGTCCTTGTGCTTTCCTTTCTAACGTGACACACACATTTTCTTGTTACCTCTTGAGTTGGATGTGAGTCCTAGTGCTTTCCTTCTCAATGTAGAATATATATTTTCTTTTTACCTATTGAGTTGGATGTGAGTCCTCGTACTTTTCTTCTGAATATAACACACATATTTTCTTGTTCCCTCTTGAGTTGGATGTGAGTTCTAGTGCTTTCCTTCTCGATGTAGCTTATATATTCTCTTGTCACTGCTTGGGTTGGATGTGAGTCCTAGTGCTTTCCAACCTAACGTGCCACACACATATGTTCTTGTTACCTCTTGAGTTGGATGTGAGTCCTAGTGCTTTCCTTCTCAATGTAGCATATATATTCTCTTATCACCACTTGGGTTGGATATGAGTCCTGGTGCTTTCCTTCCTAATGTGACGCACATACTTTCTTATCACCTATTGATTTGGATGTGAGTCCTAGTGATTTACTTCTCAATGTAACACATATATTCTGTTGTTATCGCTTGGGTTGTATGTGAGTCCTGGTGCTTTCCTTCCTAACGTGATGCACATAATTTCTTGTTACCTATTAAGTTGGATGTGAGTCCTAGTGCTTTCTTTCTTAATGTAGCATATATATTCTCTTGTCACCTCTTGGGTTGGATGTGAGTCCTGGTGCTTTCCTTCCCAAGGTGACACAAACATATTTTCTTGTTACCTCTTGAGTTGGATGTGAGTCGTAGTGCTTTCCTTCTCAATGTAGCATATATATTCTCTTATCACCGCTTGGGTTAGATGTCAGTCCTGGTTCTTTCCTTTCTAACGTGACACACACATACTTTCTTGTTACTTATTGACTTGGATGTAAGTCCTAGTGCTTTCCTTCTTGATGTAGCATATAAATTCTCTTATCACCGCTTGGGTTGGATGTGAGTCCCGGTGCTTTCCTTCCTAACGTGACACACATACTTTCTTGTTATCCTTTGAGTTGGATGTGAGTCCTAGTGCTTTCCTTCTCAATGTAGCATATATATTCTCTTATCACCTCTTGGGTTGGTGTGAGTCCTAGTACTTTCTTTCCTAATGTGACACACATACTTTCTTGTTACCTATGAAGTTAGATGTGAGTCTTAGTGCTTCCCTCCTCAATGTAGCAGATATTTTCCTTGGAGCTGGATGTGAGCCTTTGTGTTTTCCATCTCAATTTGGTCCTCCCAACCAATATTATTCTAATATTTTGAAATCAATTTTAAGACCACCTTAAATGGATTATGGCATCTGATTCTTATTTTGGGACAGATACAAAAATTTCAATTCCCACCAGGGGTCAGCACTTATATACTGACTCCCATCCTTTATAAATACCTGAAATTTCATAACTTAAAATTCACTCTCCGACCCCCAGCGAGAGTCCCTAAGCCTTAATTTCAATCAGGCGATTATCTGCTAATTTCCCAGCAGAAACAAATCACACACACAACTCTACACATACTTCCAGGCCTATTGACTTATGAGTTTGTATTGATTTTTGTTGTTCTTGTCGGTCAATGCCAATACGCGCGGTGTGCTTGCCCAACACACCACACCTATTGGGGGTCCATTTTTTGACCTTCCTTTTGGTTGATCTTTTGTCTTTCCTCTTTTGTAGCCTAAGGTCTTAGCCATAGGACTTTCCTATTGACTATTCTTAGAAAACTAAACATGGAACCCTCACCAATAGAAATTCTACACTCTTCTTTACTCAACTTGAAGTTCTACATATTGGTCCTAACTTCTAAAACTTAGTAGGAGGGGCCATTGTGGGGGAGCTCAAGGAGAGTCACCCTTAGGACTGTTGGACCTTAGGGTTGACCCTAGGTGTTGGTCTATGGCTAAGGCACCCACTTGCAATCATTTACACTCACAATCACTCACTACCTTAAACCCAAAATTTCTAGGCTCTAGTCCCTTGATACTTTTGGAGTATCCTGTAGGTGGTCCACTAAACCCACTAGCTCTAGGCTAGGGTTTGGCTACCATTGGTCCATGGCTTATTGATGATGGTTGGCACTCAAACTCTACCAAGACACCCGACCTAGCTTTTTACCTGAAAATTCCCCAAAATTACCTAGATGCCTTTGGAATCCCAAATTTGGCCAAAATTTCTAAATCTACCCAAAATACCCAACTTGGCTCAAAAATCATTTCAAACACCTTGAAAACACCCAAACTACCTAAAATCATCAAAATTGGCCAAATTACCAAAATACTCCTCTTTACCACAAAATTCCAAAAATTCCAAAAAATCTCAACAATTCTCAAAACTTTTCAAATATTCATAATTTCATTTTTCTCAACTATCACATGACACAATTTGGCCTATTTGACCATCTTTGACCAAAACCCCCAAAATGCCCTTTAAAGGCCCATATATTCCCCAAATTACCTCAAATGTCTATGCAATTGGTCTCAAGTTAACCCAATTTCAATTCTAAATTCAAATTCACCCTTAATGTGACCATTTTAGACAAAATCCAAGCTCAATTGGTCCATGATTTGAACCCAATTTTGAGCTAAACCAAAACCTAATTTTGGCCCTATGACTTGGTTCCACCAAATTGAACTAATAGTCCACTCAATTGGAAACAATTTTTGTTAGAAAAACCTTCATAACATCCCCATAAATCAAACTTGACCTTCAATTGGCCTTGGTGAGGCTTCAATTTTGTTTGATTTCAACCTAAGTCCAAAAAGCCCAAAATTTATCCCAAATTGACCATGTCTCAAAATCTCACCAAATTGAGGGCCTTAACCCCAAAATTTCAACTCTATTCCTTCATGAAAAATATTCACAACATCTCCCTTAATCATGTGGAAAATTCAATTTGGACTTACTCCAAGGATATCTCAACCGAGACCCATGTCCAACACAACATGCCCAAATTGGCCAAATTTCAAAAAATCCCTCAAATTGACCTAACAATAGAACTCAAAATCACTTCAACCCTTCACCAAAAATCTTCATAACAATCATCTACACAATATTGATCAATCAATTGGTCAATTGACATGGCTAACCTAGCTCAAACCCAAGCTTTGATCACTTGAACCCACATTGAACCCATGAACTAAAGATGACCTAACTACCCTAAAGTCATCAAATTAACTCCACCTCAACCATTAGTTAAACCCTAAGACTGAGCCAAAACCCATCTAACCCAAGCTAGATAAGCCATGGACCAAAAGTCCCCCAAATTAAGGGATCTTATTTCCAAAAATACACATGCTTAAGATACCCTTACCAAAACTAAACCCCATGGCATTAAATCACTTTGATAGATTCCCTTAAATGCCTTGAGCACCTAGCCACCTCCCGTGCCATGGCCGGTCGGCCTAGTCACCGGAGAAGCTCAAAACCGAGAGCCACCCCCCATGGAACTTCACCCAAATCAAACCTAAAGGCCAGCTCAGCCAAATTAAGTGGTAGAGGTTCTCTTCCCTCCATCAAAGCAGCACAATGCACCCCCTAATTGGCCATGCTAGCCATCCCTTAGCCATTTTTATAAAAAGCACCTCCCACGACCATGAGAGAGGGTGCTGAATACTTCTTAGAGAGACCTTTCCAAATTGACCACAGGGCTTCCCTAAGATCCCCTCAGTGCATTCCAACTGTTTTCCCTCACCAATTTCTACTGCCAGAGTTCAATTTTGAGCTCAAAATCTTGCCGGAAACCAGGACAGAGCCCAATACATCTCCACAGTCCACCAAACTCAAATTAACTTCACCCACACCTTCACAACAGTGAAAAAAGCTTAAGCCCCATCAAATTCCCCTCTCACAGAGCCTCTACCATAGCTCTAGACCAACACCCAAATCCGGCCACAATCGAAATCATGCCTAGGCCTTACACCAAGACCAGAGACTCAATCCCTAGCCTCTTTGGATCACAACAAACATGCCAAGGCTCTTTGATTGAAGCTTCACTTCTCAGAGAAAAGGTATATAACTTCTCTTGCTCCCGAGCCTACTTGAACTTTCCATTTGTTTTGAGTTGATTTCATGGCATCATAATCGTATGGATATGTTCCTCTAGTCTAGACGATCGTTTAAAAAAAACATTTCACTTAATTTTGTTAAGAAATAAGAGAGATCTTAAGGCTAGAAGATGGACAGTTCTTGGGCTAGGCTATCGGGGACGATGACATAGCACCGTTTGATCAAGCGTGTATCTGATGGATGGTTGAGATGAAGCCAGAGAGCGCTTCAGAACATAAATCGTGGGCCGAGTTAGCACCGAGGTGGAAAACGACGTCAAAGAGGAGCACGTCCTATGGAGCTTTGGAGCCGCCGTAGGTTGATGTGGCGCCGCACGTTTAAATCGATAAATAGAGATTTAAAAATTAGAAAATTATCCCTTGCTTTAAAAATTCATATGTTGATGTAGAAAAATCACAAAAATAAACAAAAAATATCATCTTGCTTAGTGAACACAGGAAAACAATGTGAAAATGATTTGGAGTCCATTTGATGCATATTTTATTTTTAATTAATTAAATACTAATTTGGAAGTTTTGATTCTCCATGCATGTAGTAATCATACTATGTCTTGAAATTTTAGCATGTTGTTGCCATTATCTTAAGAAACATTCTCTGATTTTTGCATAGTCAAAGGAGGCCCCTAGACAGAGAATCATATTTTTCAAGTTTATGTGCATTATTTGTGTAAAATAATCATGGAAATTAGCATGTTGCTTGAAAAAATCCACAAAAAATTAGGAAGGTTTATGATGACGAGAGAGCCTTTAAAAGAATTTTCATGAGCCAAATCAATCAAAATACACCTAATCTCTACAATCCCTAAATCACTAAGATAATTAATTTTGAAAAATACAAATAACAAAATGATTTGATTTTTGATCTCCACTATTTTTTAGGATCCAGTGAACTCACCATAAAAATTTCAAAGCATCTTGAGTTCATTTGGTAACTTAAGTTGACTTTTAAATATAAAAAGTATTTTTGGCACTAAAATGATTTTTTAAAATCAAAATATAACTTGAAAATTTATAAAACTTATTTTCTTGAGTTCTCTGTGATCAGAGGTATTTTCTAAAAATAAAATGAAGTTTAAAATAAAAACTTGATTTTTAACCTATTTTAAAAATTTAAATAATTAAAAATCCATAGAAATCACAAAAATAATAAAATTCATGGAAATGTTCTAAATTTCTTCCTAAGCACTTAGGAACAATTAGGATAATTTTCCTAATTTTTCTAAATAAAGATACTGAATTTTAAAGCTTAAAAATAATTTTTAAAGGCTAAAAATGGATTTTCACTAGAATATTTCCAATAAATATAATAAAACTCAGAAAAATATAAAATTTTCTTCTCTGGGTTCTCTAACCTCAGGAAAATTTTTCAAAAATACAAAACTTATATTTGCCCATTTAAAATTTTTATATTTAATAAATACCCTGGAACTTAAAATAATTCTTAAATTTCAAATAAAATTCAAACAATCATAAAATTTGGTCCAAAGGTTTCTCTGGTCTAGGTCTACCTCTAGTAAAAATTTCAAGGGATTAGGATTTACCTTAGTCAAGCTAGAAATTTTCTTTGAAAAATCCTATTTTTGCATAATAATAATTATATAAATTAAATTAATTTTTGAAAAATCTCATTTTCTCCTCTCATGCCTTAATTGATCCATGAATGAGGTAGGATTAAAATTTCAAACTCATTTGGATTGAATTTGACAATTATGAAGTGTTAGAGTCTTAGGGGAAAATGTGTAATTTTGGAAATTTAGCCTTAATTCAACTTTTAGGCTTAATTCAAGGGGTTAATTGGTAGAAACCAACCTCACTTTCTTAATTGAAAAGATAAGTTAATAGACTTCTAAATTACTAAAATTTGGAAGTTTATTAAAATAAAATGAACCCAGGACTTAGGGGTATGAATTTTGAAGTCAATAATTACTCAATTTAATAACCCAATTTTAATTTTCAAAAAAAATTCAAATCATGATTTATGACCACCTAAAGCTTAACCTTTTCAAAACTAATTAAGACACTCACCTAGGTCTTAAAGGCTTTTTAGTGACTTAAGCTAAATCAAAACTAATTAAAGAAGGATTAGAAAAGTAAACTCAATTAAAATTAGGATATCTTTCAAACACTACAAGCCCAATTAGGACCAAAATTTGGCAAAGTGTTCCAATAACACTAACTTGCCTCTTTAAGGGTCTTCAACGACATAATCTTCAAAAGTAAATTGCAGATGATAATTGATACATCAATGTCCATTGAGCATTAGGGTGTTCATAGGATGAATTAGTAAGCAGCATAATAAGTTTAAAAGAAGTCGATATTTTCCACCAGGCAGCGAGAGAGCAACACGAACCTGATTCTTTCTCTAGATCTATTGGATACCTCGAAGATCTACTAAACTTAATTTTTTTTTCTTGACAAATATCATCCTTAATTAAAATCCTAAGAATCCACCAAGATATGACCTAGGGTTAGATAAGTTGTCAAAATTTTACTACCCTGTTTCATATAAACTGCCTTAACATGCCATTTGAGTTTCAAGTGGTGGAACGAGAAGACTCATGAGGTACGGTTTTACAGTTTTTAGCGCGTCTTTCTTGTACTTTCATACTGTACTTTTATACCTGCAAATTTGCATGCTAAACAACGATGCCACCCTACAAGAATACTAAAACTATTAGGATAGCCACAAAACCAAAACCAAAATAAAAATTAAAATCAACCAAGATAAAAGGCACCCCCACAACATTCAAAATATAAAACAACTCAAAATTTAATAAAAAAACATCACACAAAGCTACAACTTCAACTAAATTAAGACATCTATATCAGATGATCGAGAATTCCTTGAAGGAGGTAACCTTCAGTTGCTAACGAGGCTTTCCACGGTCTAAATGAAATTATGGAACTCATTATGTTGAGTTTAGTAAATTAATTTAGCTTAAGTGAATCCAATAGAAAATAGTGATGTCGGAACGAGAGAACCGTAGGATCTTAACCGGTGTCGCTCTAATCAACTTTAATATGCCCTCATAAAATTTAAAAAACTTCAACCACAGGGCCACCTGATTTAACATCATAACTTGACACACTAGAAAACTCAAACTTGTCGCGGCAAGGAGCTTAGAGCTACCATGGAGGGCAGCACGATCATCTTCAACAGCAAAACCTGTCTTCTCCAGCTAAACCAATCTTCCTTCCTGAGACTTAAACCACAAAGCCATATGACTTTGAGGTTGCTTACTTATGCAATGTAAATCCTCATCTTATCTTTAGACCTTTGTATAGCCCTGCTATAGAATATAAGCCCTAACTTGTCATAGGATTCCGAGGTTGCCGTTCAATACGACCTAAATCCTCACATCTTTCAGGCTATTTGTGTGATAGTTTCACACGAATGTAAGCCCTAACTATAAAATTGGCAAGTTGAAACACCTAAATATTTATTCTCAAAACTGAAGCCAAACATTAGGATAGCTTGGAAAGTCACCGAGGTTCTCCTCTGGATCCATGACATCCCCTAGTTCTTCCTCCTTTGGACTCTATTAAAAAAATGTTCCAAATTTGAACCAATCCCCTTTCACACCTCTACGTCCGATCTCATTGAGAAGTCCTACCCTTTGAAACTCCTTGAAGATAATATTTCCTGATTTTTATCGAGAGTCTTCTTAGGTGACTTTGGTCATTTAAGATGTAATTAACTATACAGGTTTTCCCTTATAGGAAGCATGTTCGAACCCAGCTTAATATAAAACCTATTTAATTCTTTATATTAAATTGGG
>NEWO01000401.1:174750-186647 GCA_003013225.1 Phalaenopsis aphrodite
TTTCTTGTACTTTCATACTGTACTTTTATACCTGCAAATTTGCATGATAAACAACGATGTCACCCTGCATGAAAACTAAAACTATTAGGATAGCCACAAAACCAAAACCAAAACCAAAATTAAAATCAACAAAGATAAAATGCACACCCACAACATTCAAAATATAAAACAACTCAAAATAATCACAAACATCACACAAAACTACAACTCCAACTAAATTAAGACATCTATATCAGATGATCGAGAGTTCCTTGAAGGAGGTAACCTATGGTTGCTAACGAGGCATCCCACGGTCTAAATGAAATTATGGAACTCATTAAGTTGAGTTTAGTAAATTCATTTAGCTTAAGTGAATCTAATAGAAAATAGTGATACTGGAACGAGGGAACCGTAGGATCTTAATCGGTGTCTCTCTAATCAACTTTAATATACCCCCATAAAATTTAAAGAACTTCAACCATAGGGCCACCTGATTTAACATCTTAACTTGACACACTAGAAAACTCAAACTCGTCGCGGCAAGGAGCTTGGAGCTAGCATGGTGGGCAGCATGACCATCTTCAACAGCAAAACCTGTCTTCTCCAGCTAAACCAATCTTCCTTCCTTAGACTTAAATAACAAAGCCATAGTACTTCGAGGTTGCTTGCTTATGCAACGTAAATCCTCATCTTATCTTTAAACCTTTGTATAACCCTACTATAGAATATAAGTTCTAACTCGTCATAGGATTCTGAGGTTGCTGTCCGTCATGACCTAAATCCTCACATCTTCTTGGCTATTTATGTGATATTTTTACACGAATATAAGCCCTAACTAATAAAATTGGCAAGTTGAAACACCTAAATATTTTTCCTAAAAGCTGAAGCTAAACATTTGGATAGCTTGGGAAGTCACCGAGGTTCTCCTCTGGATCCATGACATCCCCTAGTTCTTCCTCCTTTGGACTCTACAACAAAAAAATGTTCCGAAATTGAAACAATCCCCTTTCATACCTCTATGTCTGATCTCATTGAAAAGTCATATCCTTTGAAACTTTTTGAAGATAATATTTCCTGATTTTTATCGAGAGTCTTCTTAGGTGACTTTTGTCATTTAAGATGTAATTAACTATAGGGGTTTGCCCTTATAGGAAGCATGTCTGAACCCATCTTAATAGAAATCCTATTTAATTATTTATATTAAATAAGGAAACTTGTTGAAAAATACAAAGGTTTCCCAGACTAAACAGACATCATATATTCCTTAGTTTATTTGATCGAGCATCATCCTCAAGTCTTCTACTTATCCTTCGGGATAGATACATGATTTGAGATACAACGCTATTTCATTTAAACTATGAAAAATATGGGGTTGGTTTGTTTTCATATTTTTCTAAAACTAAATATATATGTAAATTAAAATGTCCTTTCAAAGCGGGTGATGAGATTTCGATTCCGGTGACTGACAACTTCTTACGCGCAAATCCTCTAACCAAAAATAGCACCGACAGCTTCTGGTGACTCCTTTGGGGACAAGATTTTCTCTCCATTAAAATTAAGAAATATTATTGTCACACATTGATGTGTCCATGTCCCTCTTGGAACAAACTACCCTTCTTTCGTTGGCATACTTTACCCATTTCTATTCTGGGAAAGTACGGCTAACTCCTTGGACTTTATGACTAACTGTTCAACCATCTTTAAACAGAGGGGTTTTGAAGGCCATTAAGGACTCTTTAAATTTTCTTGTGGGGTCGGATTCCCAATAGGTCTAACGATGGACTAGCTCCACTTAAGTGTTGTCTGCCACTAAATGGGTCCCGCACTGGTCCTAAAATACTTCACATCTCCCTTCTAAATTTGATTTGCTATTTTGCAAATCATGTTGTGCTACGCTCACTTTGAAATGTTATTACATTAATTAAATTTTACACCTCATGATTTTTCTTAAACAAAATTTTAAAAATTCTCATATATTAAGACCCGTCCGATCTACAGATCAACCTCTACTTTCAGTGCTTGCACTAAAAAAATAATTACGAGGTTTTTGGCCATATAGCTAACCCTGAAACTTTCTATTTTCAAGCCTGCTACAATGGCCTACCCAACCCTGACCTTTTCTTGCAACCTGCCAATGAGCCATGAAGCATGTAATCTCGCTCATACCATCAAATTCAGAGCTGGATTTGAAGATCTCGAGGTCATCCTCGGAAAAGCCCAGTTTGCAGTGATGAAGATCGCCACACTGGAAATACAGGAACTATCTGCAGAATTTAATCTGAATGGCCTTCAAGACTTCCCTGCCTACAAGAAGTCTAAAACTACTACCTCCATGGCACCCGCCAAACCTGCTATCCCCACTGCTGCTAAGAGGAAAGAAGTAATGATTCTTGAGGTTCCGAGTGAACGATTAACTGTCCCACCACCCGTACTTGAAATCAGATCAAGTTCGAGGACTGCACCGCTAACCCGAGCTCAAAAGAGGAACCACAACAGAAGAGTTTAGAGGACCATCAAAGCTCAGGCTCTCAAGAAGACACCCGTTAAGGAGGAGCCTCATCAAGATGAAGAAGTGTTACTGGGAATTTATCCACTTCTATGAGGGAGTAGATTCCATCCTCTGACCAATATCGATGGATATGAGAGTATGCAAAAAATCACCACTGCATTACCACAACTTCATGGACATGGTGAGGAGAGAAAGAAGTTTACTCCCATCACCCAAGTTAGTGTAGTTTTCAGAAGGCTAGCTACCAAAGAAGGATATTCAGTTAGCAAGTTACTTAAACGAGTAGGAGATGCAATTTACCCTTGCATGAGGAAGAAAATTCTGAAGGATGTCAAGTCCACCAGACATTCCCACAAGACAATTGGAGTGCCACCTACTCGCATCCCTGTTTGGTTCCGTTTAGGGAACAAAGTTGATACTGCAGTAATTACTACTGAATCTACCGTTAAGAAGACCACAGGCCATTGACTGGTTGAGTCAAGACCGGGTCCAAAAATCTTTCCTGTCACCCATTATAGAGACATTCCTACAATCCCAAAGGCAAAGACAAGATGATTACATGGCACTGTAGCCGGTCTACACCATACGGAGCGTACTTTCCCTCGACATACTGATGTTTCTACTAAGACGCTCCAACTTGAGACATCATCGTCTAAAAAGAAAAAAAGATATGGGTACCCAAGGTCGTTGCACCGATATAGTCCGGTGAGCCCATGGGACAAGAAAAAGAAATGAAACCTGTGAAATATCTGACATCATCACAAAAATAGCCAATGAGATGGAGGAGTAAGTGAAGGATGTCTATCAGGGTCCTCTAGATCTTAAAGCGATGAAGGAATCAATAATTAAAGAGAAAGTTGAGAAACTCAGGATCGAGATTTCTAAATTAGCTCGAGAACACGGAGTTTCCATTGATAGCGATGATAAAGATTTTGATTACAATGATTACTTGGAGGAAAACATCATGGATGTCCAAGTAATTGAAACAAGAGCTGCCACATCTGCGCACAAGGCTCAACCTCAAATCAAAGAGAATGTCGTAGATGAGCTGCATAGGGTTGTCCTCCTAAGGGATGAGCAAGTTAGTCTGCTGGAGAAAAGAATAGAAGAAATGACCGCAGCCATGACCACTATGGCCACCATTCAAGAGCAATCACAAGCGCCGCATTTGGCTTCTCCAGAGATCAATCAACCGGAGATCATACACATCACAAATGAAAGAGGAGAGGTTGCTTCAGCAAATAGAGAAAAGCAACATAGAAAGGATTCTCCATCAGGTGCTATACCAGAAAAGGAATTCAAGCAAATAGTTGAATAAGTGTGGGACGCCTAAACCCAATCTAAGGGCGGGGCATTGGTTCTAAAGGGTAGACCTTACCTGGAGGAATTCATTGACGTGCCTTTCTCCATGGGTTTTGTGGCTCCAAACTTCAAGATATTTGATGACACTGGAAATCTCAGACAGCATATAACACATTTCTGAGCCAGCTGTGGTAACACGAGAAATAGTGAAGCTCTACTTTTTTAGCAGTTCGTCAGCAACTTGTCAGGAATTGCTTTTGACTGGTACGCTGACTTGCCTAATGGGCTAGTTAAAATATTTTCCGACTTGGAACAACTGTTTGTAAAAAGATTTTCCAGGGCACAACATCATGTGTTATTGTAGAGCTCATGATGGCAAAGCAAAAGCCTAGCAAAACCTTGGTAGACTACATTTTGAAGTCGAGAAACCTTTGCATGAAATGTGAACCTCAGCTATAGGAATATCATGCGATTGAAATTCTACTCAAGAGCATTCATGGGCCAGTAGCTTTTATGGTCAAGGGAATCACCATCAAATTCTTCGAGAAGCTACTCAGTAAAGCCAACAATCTTCAAGAGGAAATAAAGCACATGGAGCCACACGAAAAAGGCTAAGGTGACTATAGTGTTTGAAAAGAAATCAGAAGTAGTAGCAACCATCGAAAAGGGAAAGCAGCTGATAAAGATATATGCAGAAGTGCCTCGCCAGTTTTCATCACAGTACGCTCAGAAACAGAGTAGTCAATCCAACCAGCGACCGCCTCAAGAAGGATCACCTCGAATAGGGGATGAGAAAATGTCCCTGTCAGAGCGCCGTAAAATGATGTATTCTTTTAAAGATGAAGCTATACCTAAAATATTCAGAAGTCTGATGAAGAAGCCAGAGTTCAAACTACCAGATCTGAAGAAGCCCGAAGAGGTGGATAAGAGGATAAACCAAATTATTGCCTATACCACCGGTTGCTTGGGCACACTATAGAAAAATGCTTCATCTTTAAAGACTGGCTCGAGAGGAACCTTAAAGAAAAGAACATAACAATCCTGAAAGAATATTTAAGAGAACTTGAAAAAAGTTCCATAAATATGATTTCGGCCGAGCCAATCTCCCCAATCGATCCGTATACTGGAACAGAGGGATGGAGTACAACTTGGGACAAACTCAAGAGGGTCCTCAATAAAATACATGATCCAACAAAACAATCTTCAGCTTATACCAGAGATGAAGAATGAAATGAGGTTAGGAGTAGATCATCCAAGAAAATACTAAACAAGATCTAGTCTGCATCAAGATAAGCCTCCATTCAGAGTCCGCAGTGTACCAATCCCGAGATGAAGGTTTTGTTAGGAGAGCCATCATCATCAAGGACAAAGAAGAAGAAGAAAAGTTTCACTACAAAAATTGATAGCACGAGGGGTAAGATAGGGGATGCCTCTACTAGATTAGTTGTCTCAGATTCGGGGAAGAAAATCCTCAAACCCTTGACTTTGTATGATTATCTTTTTGTCCCTTCCGGGACTTATGAATATAATGATTGTGATTTCAGCTACATTTTAACTATTTCTAGAGACAGCGTAACTGATTATGACCAATATAACCTTGTTCTCGATCCCTAAAATGATCCTCAAATCATACTCAAGTCTGATGAACTCGTTGTCAAGTCCAAAGAAGACATCAATGATACCATTTACAAAAACACTGATAACGAGGAGCCAATTCTCAAGCATCATGGTACACTACTTACCATCAACTTAGATCTTTCCGATGAAGAGGAGGAGACACCAAAAAATTTAATAATGATATCTCAAAAAGATGAAATCACATAAGTTAAGGAGCAGAAAAGTGTTTCCACCAAGAACAGCTCCAACAGACAAAGGAAAGCAGATAATGACCCAAGAAGAGATACCCCCACCTCCACCATTGGAAGAACCACATGATCAAGAAAAAAATGGAGGATCATACAAAGTACACTACAATGTGCTAGCTCATCTTAGGAGGTTGCTGGCCCGATTAAGCATCACGATGCTCTGATCCTGTCAAAAGACATGAGAGAGTCTCTGGTTACAGCTTTGCTTAACCCAAAAATTTGCTTAGCTTAGTTGGCCAACACATCCTCAGATGAAGTTTGTTCATTAAAAGAACATCATGGGGTAACCTTCATAGACGAAGACTTGCTGCTCGGTACGCCGACCACAATCGTCCACTCTACATCTCTGTCAACATCGACATATTTGTGTTGTCCAGAGTATTAGTAGATCCTAAAGCATCTCATAACTTGATGAGCTTACAAACATTGGCCAATTTGGATATTGAAGCTCAAGAGCTTACGACCGATAAAATGATGTTAAGAGGATTCAACCAAAAGTGAGAAAGAGCCCTTGGATCAATTACAGTACTTATGAAGTCTGGAGAACTCGTGGCAACCGCTACATTTCATATCATCAACACCAAGACCTCTTTTAATGCTCTACTGAGTCAACCATGCATTCATGAACACAATATGGTTCAATCATCTCTACACTAATGCATCAAATAATACAAAGATAGTCAAGAAAATTGCATCAAAGGAGACCTACAACCATTTTCAGTGCATGAAGTTGGTATCCATGAAGATGTTGCCTACTATGGGCCTCTAAAGAAGACTTTCTTCTCTTGTGAAGTTATCACAAACAAAGATGAAGATTCAGAAGAATTACAAAGTGGAGGCCATTCAACCCCTCTTCAGTGATCTTCCACCACTCCCTTACAACGAGTTGGTGAAGGTTCTTTTAGTTTACCCACCCGAGGTCGAGACTGGGGACGTAGACGAGAAAGGATCAATTTAATTGTTGAATGGACTAGGCCAACCATCAACGTTGGTGATGAAGACAGTTCTGAAGATGAAATAATGATGACAAGATGGAAGAAACCTCAGTACGAGATATCCCTAGAAGATACATAAAAAAATGAATATGAAACAATGTATGATCGGATAAACCACTATGTAAATACTATGACCCTTACTCCGATTCTCCCTCAAAAAGTTGAGAGTTTAGAGGTCAAGGAAGTCCATAGTATTGGTACAATGCCGATCAAATTTTACCATGCTTCTACCTCTACTGAGTTTGAAAAACATGTAAATTTGGATATTGATCCTAATGAATTAATGGAATTGCCTTTTGATTACTTCTCGCCTTGTGCTCAAAAGTTAATTCAACAAGGAAATTTACCAAAACAAATACCAAAAGATAAATTTCAACTTTTTGAAAAATTATGGAATGTTAAGAGTCGAACTCCCAACTCAAAAGAGGGTCTTGGATTTGGTACAGTCAGACCAATTGATGATTCTGAATTTTGCATGATTATTACTGGTGAGTCAGGAGAGGATTGCCTCGATATAGAGGATGACTCTAATGATCAACCAATAGAAGATGCTCCTTGAGAATTTGAGGAGGAAACTAAATCTACCGTGGATGAATTGAAAGAGATTAACCTCGGGACTGACGAGCAACCCCGACCTACATTTATAAGTTCTCTAATCAATGACGAAGGATCTATAAAATTGATCAAATTATTAATAGAATTCAAAAATTGCTTTGCATGGAGCTACGATGAAATACTAGGTCTGTCAACAGAGGTTGCAGTCAATAAACTCGGGGTGGACAAGAATATAACCCCAGTAAAACACGCTCCCACGAGAATGCGCCTCGAAATAGAGCAATAAGTCATCGCCGAGGTGAAGAAATCAATAGATGCTAACTTTGTGAAAGAAGAGTAGTACCTTACATGGTTGGCTAACATTGTACTTATTAAGAAGAAAAATGGACAGATCCATTTTTGTGTTGACTTCAAAGATTTGAATAGGGCATGTCCAAAAGACAAATTTCCACTACCCATACCAGAGATGATGGTTGATAGGCTTCAACACATGAAATTTTCTCCTTCATGGACGGATCATCATGATACAACCAAATCAAGATGGCTCTTGAGGACGCAACACTTATAGCCTTCAGAACACGAATCAAAATTTTCTGCTACACAGTGATGTCGTTCGACCTAAAGAACGTCAGAGCAACATATTAGTGCACAATGATGAAGATTTTCGACGACCTCATTAACAACCAAGTAGAATGCTATGTGGATGATTTGGTCATCAAAGGTAAACAAAAAATATATCATTTCTACGATTTGAGGGTTCTTTTTAAATGGTTACAACGATATGACCTTAAAATGAATCACTTAAAGTGGACCTTCGGCATCACCTCAAGGAAATTAATGGGATTTGTTGCCCATCATCGGGGAATCAAGATCGATTTGGATAAAATTAAAGCTATCTTGGAAATTCCTCATTATAAAACCTTAAAACAACTATGTTCCTTCGAGGGAAAGTTGGCATATCTGATACGCTTTATTTCTAATCTCTCAGGTAGGTGTCAACCCTTCTCAGCATTAATTAAAAAGGACGCTAATTTTATTTAGGAAGAAAAATGTCAGCGGGCTTTCGAAGACGTTAAACAATATTTAATGACTCCTTCTGTCTTGGAAACCCCTATCCCAGGGAAACCTTTGATACTTTATACCGCGGTCTTAGATGACTCTCTTGGAGTCCTCTTAGCCTATGTTAATGATGAGGGTAAAGAAAATGCACTATACTACTTGAGTCGNTCTCTTGGAGTCCTCTTAGCCTATGTTAATGATGAGGGTAAAGAAAATGCACTATACTACTTGAGTCGTCATCTAATACCGATGGAGATAAGGTATTCACCAATTGAGAAGCATTGTCTGGCGTTAATTTTTGCCACCCAAAAGCTTAAACATTACATGCTTTCTCATAAGATTACCCTAATCTCAAAAGTTAATCCATTGCAATATCTGATGACCTGACCAACACTCTCCGGACGTTTAGAAAGATGGTCAATGATCTTATTGCAATTTGATATAACTTTTGTTTCCCTCCGTGCTATCAAGGGACAGATACTAGCAAACTTTCTCGCTGCACACCCACTACCAGCTGGGTCCTCTCTCAACGACGAGTTACAAGATGAGCAAATACTATAAATGGAATTCTCCAGTGTGCAACGCTGGGAGATGTACTTTGATGGCGCTTCATCAACCAAAAAAGATAAAGGATCAGGCACATTTATACCAGGAAAAGCAGGGATTAGTTTGATCTTTATCAGCCAAATAAGGGTACGTTGAGGTTCTCATACCACCTGACAGAGCTGTGCACTAACAATGAAGCAGAATATGAAGCTTTAATCATTGGATTGGGAGTGGAAATCTCAATGGATATAACAAACATTGCCATCCATGGTGACTCCAAACTCGTCATCCAGTAAGTCGCCGAATAAAATAAAGTTTTGAAACCAAGATTAAGTTGACTGGTGCAAAAATGTGCACTGGCGCTTAAGTGCGGTAGTTTAATCACATGGGCAAATTTTGATTTTTAGAAGGTATACCTGCAATTTAGTTGGAATAAATGTGTCTTTGCAGTTTCTAGCAGTGCATAGAAGTTATGAGGGGGAATTAGGGCTATAAATTAAAGGGATTTGTGAAGGAATTTTACCCTAGATTTTTTTAGCCCTAAAATTCTAAGAAAGAGAGAGATTTAGAGAAAATGTCTTCATGGGGGATGGATTTGAAGAAGAAGAAGAAACCATGAAGAAGAAGTTCATTACTCAAAGTGCACAGGAGATGTATAACGGTTTCTTAGTCATTAGTATTGAAGGGATATTGAAGAGATAAATAAGATGGAGAATACTATATCTGTATTGGAGACTAAGGTGCTTAAATTGCATGCTCATCTAGAACATATTGGGTGGCAACTTAGGATGCAATTTAGCCATACAAGTTATGTAGAGGAAGCGGATAAGGTAATGTTCCTTAAGAAAAAGTGGATCGAAGATGATAGTATTATAACTTGTCACCACCGTCTGTTTTATCAATTCTATATCCCTGGAGAGACTATTGAGAGACAAGAATTTGTTCCTTCTAATGAAGACTGACATTAAGCTAAGTGTTAGGAATTGTGTGTTTGGGGTCATATTTTTAAGTGTGTTAGTGTTTATGTCTTGTGTTTAGTGTTTGTGTCACTTATGTGTTTAATTATTTGTTAATTAAGTGTTAAATGTGTTTGTACTTGTTTGTGAATTAATATAAGCTTGTATTTTTGAAAATTTGTGTTATTTTTAGCCTCAAATTGATATAATTATTATGGAGAATTTTCAGAGAGAAGGGAGTTATAGGAAGTAAAAATAGTCATTTAAGTGCTATGAGACCATTTAGGGGTGGTTTACTTAGGCTAATAGTGCATCTTACCTATAATTGAAAATTTCAAAAATTGTGCACCGGCGCCTAAGCACCACATCTCATGCTTAAGCGTGAGGCTGAAGCCTAAGCGCCACTTACCCACGCTTAAGCACTGGATCAAAAAAACTGGTTCGTGAATGGTTAAAAGTGAATTATAAGTCTCTAAATACATTTTTTAACACTAATCATCTTCCCCAACTCAAAGCCGCAATTTTGAGGGCTAGGGAAATTGAAATTTGAAGATTTCTTGGCAGAATCAAGTGAGATTTGCTAGATCTAAGTTCCTTAAGGTAAGAGCTTTACTTCTATGCAAAAAATTTTGGATTTTCACTGTATATTTTGAGCACATTTGGAAGATTTCAAAAATTTACTATTTATGATGAAAAGTAAGGAAACATCGATGGAAATTTCTTAGGAAGTTTAGTTAGTGCTTTTGGAAGTTTAGTTAGTGCTTTTGGAAGTTTAGTTTAGTGATTTAAACTTGATTTTTAAAGTTATTTTTGGAATTTATCAAATTTGTAGAATGACACCAAGAATGAAAAAGAGTAGAGGAAAGAGTCCATTCGATTCGAGCAAATTTTTCAGTTCAAAAGCTCAGGATCGATATAGTGACGCTCTACCGTCACAAAAATTGATTCTGGAGTGATGTTTCAAAAGTTCTATTGTTTCTCTGTCATTGCAGTGATTTTTATTGTGAGGGAGTTTTATGAAAATCTCCCAAAGGCTGAAGATGATCGATTTATGGTTAGAGAGAAGTTGTACCTTTCGCTCTAGAGGTAATCAAATTTTTTTACCATTTACTAGCGGAGACTTTGTGTTTTTTTGCAAATTATAGTCTTGTGAAGCAGAGTTAGATGAGATTATTTCATATTTGACTATTGAGAGAGGTCTTTGGAAGATTACCAATGAGAGGAGAGTAAATTTCCCAACTTCAAAGTTATATGCACCTTCAAAGGCCTGGAACTATTTCATTTATTCTTGTTTACTTCTGACCAATCATCTCAGTGAAGTGACCATAGAGAGAGTGACGTTGCATTATTATATTTAGGAGGGAAAGCCCATTAACATAGTGTTGACCCCACTTTTCTTTGAGGTCTAGAAACTTCTTTAGTAGCCTAGGTCCAGTCATAGGACTTTCCTATTGACTAGTCTTAGAAAACTAGAAAAGGTACCCTCACCATTAGAAATTCAAAACTCTTTTCTTTGCTCAACTTGAAGTTCCACATATTGATCCTAACCTCTTATAATTACTAGGTAAGATCATTATGAGAAAACTCAAGAAAAGTTCCTATAGAATTACTTGGCCTTAGGATTGACCCTGGGTGTTGGTTTGAAGTTAAGATACACAATATCCTCACAATACCTTGGTTAAGACCAATACATAAGGATCCAAAATGGGGATTTCATTGATCCATGGTTCATTTAGAATGGATATCTATCCAATTCTATTTGAAATGCTAATCTTGCGTCTTTTTCCCCAAACACTCCCAAATTACCTAACTGCCATTCGGACCCTCCTTTAACCCAAAATCAAAAAAATTCTAAAAATTCTCAAAAAATTCCAATAAATCCCAAATATTCTCAATTTTATTCTTTTCAACTACCACATGACCCAATTTGGCCAATTTAACCATCTTTAACCAAAATCCCCAAATTGTCCTTTAAAGACCCAAAATTCCTCAAATCCATCCCAAGTGTCTATCAATTGATCTTAATTGATCCCAATTCCAATTATAAACTCAAATTCACTTTTTATATGACCAAACTCAACCAAATCTAGGCTCAATTGGCCCATAATTTGAGCCCAATTATGATTTGGGT
>NEWO01000401.1:237065-256261 GCA_003013225.1 Phalaenopsis aphrodite
GCTTAAAGGAGTGAAAAAGGAACAAATTTGAAGCAAAAAGGTGAAAAATTGTGCAAAAAATTTTTGGCGCCTAAGCGCTAGATCCGGTGCTCAAGCACCAGTTAAACAGAGAAGGCTACGCCTAAGCACCGAGACTCAGTGCTTAAGCGCTAGTGGCGGTTACTAAATGAGTAAAAGTGGTTTTCATGAATTTTAAAGAGGTTTTTGAGGCACCCATTGGCTTAATAGGTGTTTCTAACCACCATGGATGAAAATTATCATGAAAGGAAGCATCTCTTGGGAAAATACATCGAATCAAGACATATTTTGAAGAGATCCCAATGCACCTCTTGGAAAACTATAAAAGAAAGAAGAGACGACTTAGAAAAGAGTCCTGAAAATTATGGCAAGTTTAGAAAGTTCTTTTTTGGGAAGTTAGTTCAGAGAGATTTTCAGGAACCACTTTTATTTACTTTATTTTTTTTGTTATTTTGTTTTGAGTGATTCTAAAAGAGAAGAGATTCAAAGGAACTTCAAGAGTTTAGTGGAGGACTTGAGATAAATTTTTCTCTTTTTTATTTTTAGACTGCTTTTGGTTTTAATTGAGACATTGTTTGTTTGACAATGATTTCTTATTTTAAACTAAAGTGTGGTTTTGTTTTCTCTATGGATTTCGAGTAATTTTCTTCATCTTTCTTCTTAAAATGATAATTAATTAAGTTTTGGATGGACGTTGTGGAGAGTATTGATCTTTAATGTTGGAAGAAGTTGTGATGATTTAAATCCACGCACTTCATTTACTTCTTGATTTGGCCAATCCAGATGTTAAAATTTATTGTGAGAACATGTAAGAATCAGGCTGGAATTGTCTTGGTTAACAATTAGAAAGAATCACATGAGGTTGTATGAATGTAAATGTAGTTCATATGATTGAGTGCAAATAAATTTGGAAATATTAATTGTTGGGTGTAGAGTTAGAGGACTTTAAAGTGATAGGTTAAAGCCCCGAACTTGGTTTATTGTTTTAGGTTCTAATATGAGAATGTTAGCCTCTAAGTGGAGGGAATCGAGGGAACTCTAGAGTGAGAGCTAATTTCTTCCCTGCCTATTCCTCTTCAAAATTATTCAAACTTTAAATTAGCCAATTTTCTTTATAGCAACTCTAGTAAGGGTAAATAATATTATTGCTCCTATTTGGAACAACACAATTTGCATACTTCTACAATAAAATTCTTATACTTATTACTGATTCATGATTAAAAAAAGATACTTTCATATTAAGTACTTTTCTTCTATAAAAACTTTAGTTATATTTTTAAGTTGTTACTATTACGTTAAAAAATCAAAAATACCAAAAATATTTAAATTTTAAATTCCTACAAAAGTTGTTTTTAGTTTAATTAATTATCTTTTTAAAAATAGAAAAAACTTTCTAAAAAGTGCATATTGCATAATCTTCCCTGTGGGTTCGATATCCAGGTCTTAATAAAAAAGTCTTGTATTACTTGATAACGATACGTATACATGAATAGTATCCCAAAATAAATATATATAAATTAAAAAGTTAAATTCTTATTTTTCTTTAGAATCAAGTTTTTGGTTTTGTTGCAAAATAAGGAAACATAAGTGAAAAATACCATCAGAACTATTGTTATACTTAGGGATCAAGTATTTGGCGCCGTTGCCGGGATTAAAATCTTCAAGTAGTGGTGTCAACTTCGTAAATCCTCACATATACAAAATATTGGAATCACCTACCTATTTAAAATATGTATTTTTAGGAGATTCAACTACATTGCGTGTTATTATATCTTCTGAGTTAACTGAAATTGAGGAAAAAAAGTTGATAGAGATGTTGAAAAAGTATAAAAAGGCTTTTAGATGGACTTTAGCCAATATTAAAAGAATTAGACCTTAAATTTGTATGCACATAATTTTATTAGATGAACAGTATGAACCTAAAGCGGATCCTCAGAGAAGATTAAACCCAATAATGAAAGAAGTTGTTCAAAAAGAGATTTTAAAGTGGTTAGACGATGGAATTATATATCCTATTTTAGATACTGCTTTGGTAAGCCCAATTCACTGTGTTCCGAAGAAAGGAGGTGTGACTATTGAAGAAAATGAGAAAAATGAATTAATACCAAAAAGACAAGTAACTGGTTGGCGAATTTGTATTGATCATAAAAAAATAAATATGGCCACCAGAAAAGACCACTTTTCTTTGCCCTTTCTAGATCAAATGTTGGATAGATTGGATAAGAACAAATACTATTACTTTTTAGATGGATATACCTGACTTCACAAAATTTCAATTGCTCCAGATGATCAAGAGAATATAACGTTTACAAGCCCATACGTAACATTTGCTTTTCGTAGAATGCCTTTTGGACTATGCAATGCACCTGCAACATTTCAAAGATACATGATGTCAATTTTTAGCAATTTTATAGAGCACAGAATGGAAGTATTTATGGATGATTTTTCTATATTTGGGACTTCATTTAAGTTATGTCTTAATAAATTAAAAAAAGTTCTGGAGATATATGAAAAAATAAACCTACTCTTAAATTGGGAAAAAATGTCAATTTATGATTGCAGGAGGTATTGTTCTTCGGCATAAAACTTCTGATAATAGATGGATACATCTATTGCAAGAGTTTGATTTTACCGTGGTAGATAGAAAGAGAAATGATAATCAAATAACTGATCATTTATCTAGAATAGAAATATAAATATTAACTAATTTTGCAAATAAAATTTTTAGAAAATTTCCGTGATGAACATTTATATAGTATTAATGAAATGGATGTACCATGGTATGCTGATATAGTAAACTATATTGTAAGTAACATTCTACCACTTGATATCAAGAAGACACAATTAAAGAAATTTATCTATGATCCAAAAGACTATTTTTGGGATGACTCATATTTTTATAGAAAAAATGTAAAGATTTAATTATTAGAAGACGTGTGCCTTATGAAGAAACTTAACAGATAATTGAAATGCCATGATTCTAAATTTAGAGGACATTTTGGAATAAATAGAATTGCATATAAAATTTTGCAAGCTGGATTTTACTGGCCTACTATTTTTAGAGATGTTATTGAAAATATTTAAACATGAGATAGTGTCAACGAGTAGGAAATATTTTCAGAAGAGACGAAACGCCTCTAAATTACATATTAGAAGTTGAAATTTTTGATGTGTGGGGGTTAGACTTTATGAGACCATTTATTCCTTCATTTGAAAATTTATATATATTACTTTCAATTGATTATATGTATAAATGGATTGAAGCTATTACTGTGCCTAGATGTGACGCTAGGAGTGTTTCTAAAATTTTAATTAAAAATACTTTTACAAGATATGGAATGTCGAGAGTAATCATTACTGATGGAGGATCTCATTTCAGGAATAAGAGAATCAAAAAATTAATTAAGAAATATGATATAATGTATAGATTATTTATTGTTTATCATCCTCAAACTAGTGGTCTAGCAGAAATATCAAATCGTGAAATTAATCGCATTTTAAAAAAAGCTGTAAATGCTTATAAATTGGATTGGTCTACTAGACTAGATACTGCAATATGAGCATACAAAGTTGCTTATAAAACTCCTATAGGAATGTCCCCATATAGATTAATTTTTGGAAAACATGTCAGCTACCAGTAGAATTGGAACATAAAGCATTTTGGGCTATTAAATAGTTTAATTTCAATTTAAAGGATGCTGGTGAGAAAAGGTTTTTGTTTAATGAACTTAGGGAGATTAGAAGGGAAGCATATGATAATGTTAAAATGCATAAGGAGAAAATAAAAATTTGGCTTGATCGGATGATTATTATGAAGAAATTTGAACTTAAACAAGAAGTTCTACTATATAATACAAGATTGAGATTGTTTCCAGGAAAACTAAAATCCAGATGGTTAGGAACTATTGTTATTATGAATGGCATATACCTTAATTTAAAGTATAATGCAAGATTGAGATTGTTTCCAAAAAAACTTAAAGTATATCATTATAGAACTATTGTTATTAAAGATCCTAACAGTGGAAAGATATTTAAAGTTAATGGGCATCGTTTGAAACATTATTATGAAGGGCACATACCTCAATTTAAAGAAGTTTCAATGTTAAGTCAACCCAACTAAACAAATGGTATGTATTGTTATGGATTACTATTTAGTCTGTTAAGTGTCTTATATCTTAGTTGATAATAATCCTACACAATTGCATTTATTATAAATTAAGTTAAATATTAGTATTGGAGGAAAATTTAGAATCAAATTGAATTAAAAAATGAAAATTTCAATTTTGGCCATTTACGCCGACGGCGCCGGAATGGGCACCGACGGCGCCGTAGATAACAAACATCGACACCGGCAGCGTCAATCGGGAGTACCGATGGCGCCGAGTGTTGTTGGACTATTTTAGATGACTTTTGGCAGGTTTTGGCGCGATTTCACTTATTAATAACCACTAGGACGAGTTTAAAAAGGCCTAGAAACATCCTTGGATGCTTAGTAACTTCCTATTTTCAGATTCCATGTCTTCCAATTCCAGAAATACTTTGAGGTATGGAGTTTTCAACAAAATAAAGTTTATTAGTTTTGAAACGCAGCGATTAAACGATAAAGTTATTACAAAGAGGAGATTGATCAAGGAAAGAGGATTTGTTAATCATGGAGTGATCAATCCTACTGGTCCGATTGATAAAATCATTCTGCAAAGGTGTTGGGAAGTTTTGTGTTACATTACATCTGCAGTTTTTGTACCTGTGGTGAAAGAGTTTTATGTAAACTTACATGGAATTACTCAGGGTTTTGTCTTTGTAAGAGGTATGCTCTTCCATTTACTCCTATAAGGATTAATGAATTGTATATGATAGACAACATTCCAATCTGTCATTTTACAAATTTCATTCCTACATGAGATTTGATGCAAGACGTGTATAATCTTCTGACGGATGAAAGTGATATGTGGGAGATACGAGGTGAAGGATATGTTAGTTTCTCCTCTTCATTACTTAATCCAATTTCAAAGCAATGGAATTTCTTTATTGCTGCAAAATTACTCCCTATTATGAAAATTAGTAGAGTTACCAAAGAACGTGCTATTTTAAATTACTGCATTCAAATGGAAAAACCCTTTGATATAGTGTCTATTATATTTAAATCTATTTTGGGTATCCTAACTAATGGACAAATTTATGGACTTGGTCATCCATCTACCATCTTTTTTATTTGCAGTTAAGTCCAAATTCTATATGAATGTCGGGAAAGACTTTATTACCTTGGAAGCCCATGAATCCCATAGATGTGAACTATTGTTGAAATGGAAATGAAGTATTAGAAGTCATCATAGATCAATCTTCACATGCTTCAACTCCATTAATAGCACCAACAGTTGGAAGTTCGCTTGCTTTGGAAAAGAAATTGAGGAAAATGGAAAGCAAACTTCAGAGTAGTATGAATGCAGTAAGTAATCTTAAATACCTTTTTAATCACCTAGATTGGAGAATGAAAGATAATTTTGATCACACTAGAACTTTTGAAGTAAGATTAGTTCATATGTTTAAAGAAAAAGGGTGGATCGAAGAAATTTCAACAGATCAATTCTCATATCGATCCTTCTACAACTTATATGTTCATTATCAATCTATGGGAGATATCAGAGGATGAGAAAGCACTAAAGAAGAGGCATAATAACTGAAGACTTTAAATTCTCTATCTATTTTAGAGCACTATATATATTTAGTGTAATTGTGTGGATTTAATTTGGTTTGTTTTTTGTTGCTTTTTGCTTTAGAATTCTGAACTTTGATTGTGTGTATAGTTTTATGACAATGTTTAGTGTTGTGGGTTAATTTTGACGTTAATTTATAATTAGTTTGTTTAATATGTGTGATAGTGTAATTAAAAATTGTATTTGTAAAAAGTGTACTTTCATATATAAAAGTTAGTTTATTATTGTTTGTGAAAATTCGTGTTGGTGAAATATTTTTTTTGTGAATTATTGTTAGATAAAAAATTGTGTTTAGAATACTAAATATTTTAGAGTAAGTCTATAGGAAATTAAAATTAAAAAAAATCAAAATATGAAATTTTTGGGACCTCAGCGCTGATGGTGCTGGAATCAGCGTCGACGACGCCCTCAACCCAACAGAAGATTTTAACCTTTAAAAATTCGCAATTTTTACTGTGGCGACCATTTTTACCCTTAAGTCATCTTCAACCGTTGATTTGGGTGGCTAGGGCATGATTGTGGTCGGATTTGAGGCTATTTAGAGGCTAAAAGAATTCAGATTTCATCTTCTCTATGTAAGAGCTACTTTAAACAAAAAATTTTCATTTTCACCAAGGATTAATCTCACATTGCACGGTTCCAAAAATATGGAAATTTTTTGAGCATTTTTTGAGAAAATCCTTTGGTGATGAACTCTTATTTAGTGATTTGAAGTTTAAAATGTTTTACATTTTGATTTTTGGAATTTTAGAATTTATTCAACTTTTTCAAAAATTTCTAGATTTCTTATGATACCTAGATCGAGCAAAAGGAAAGTAGAATATGATGAGTAGAGATTTGTTAGCTTTATATCCAGTGCTCGATTTCATAGCATTTATAAAAATAAGAAAGTAATTCAGGATTGAGGTTTTAAAAATTCAAGAGGAGAAGTTAAGTGTTTGATTATTGCTCGACAGTGGGAAAATTTTTGCAATTTTACTGCTGATGCGATTGCTGGGATTGTAATGGAATTTTATGGCAAACTTCCTGAAGCTTCGGATGATTATTTATTTGTACATGAAAAAAGGGTAGAATTTACTCCAAATAAAATAAATGAGCTTTATTCAGTAGAAGATGTGTATAGATGCTTGTACCATTCTTTTTCTATTAAAGATCAAGCTTTAGATGAAGTTATTTCTTTTCTGACTAGTGATAAAGGGGCTTCAAAATTAAAAAAATGGAGTTAAAGTTAACTTTCCCCTTTCTATGTTAAATGGAGTATCTAAAGCACGACTCTATTTTATTTCTGGGAGGATGATTCCAACAAATCATCATAGTGAGGTGCCCAAAGATAGAGCCATCCTGAACTACTTTATTCAACAAGTGATGTATATAAATGTAGGCTCTATCATTTATATGGACATTTGATCTATTGCTCTGGGAGAGACCACTTGTGGATTGACACACCCTGCTCTTATTTACACACTTTGTGAGCAAGAAAGAGTTGATTTCATACCTAATGAGGAGAGGATTGAGCCTCAGAGACCCATTGAGCCTGCCAACATCAAGACTTATGGGTCCCATGTTGATTGGAGATCTGGAAGATAGTCCAGAGATATTCCTTCTACTTCTAGAACCCCTAGTGAGCCTACTTCAAGTGACCCCAACAACAGGGAGTTGTTGGATCAGATGATGAGATAACAGGGAGATATTTTGAGGATGGATCATAGGATGCAAAATGTAGAGGCCAGAAATGCTCACACTGATGATCTGATTCGCTAGAAATTTGAGTATGATGTTGCTTATGATGATGCTTTAGTGAGATACCTGAGGGGTGACCATACAGTTTAATTCCCTATTCACCCTATTTGTACTCCATATCAGCAACAGTAGTTAGATGTCGATGATGAGGAAGATGATGACTGGTGATCTATTTTGTTTATTTGTTTGTGTTTGTACTGTATGATTGTATTGTTTTTGTTGTGATGTTGTTTAAACTTTGTTGTTATGTTATGTGAAACTGTAATGTGGGAAACTGTTTTCATTTTTAGAATTTAGTTTACTTCTGTTGTTATTTTCCGCACTTTGTTTTGTTTTGTGATTAACTTTTTCTCAGCAAATATTATATGTATTATATGCAATTTAATGTTTTTAGCCTTGTACTTTTTTTTAGCACCTGAAGTATTTTCAAAATTTATGTTAAAAAATCAGAATCTCCAACGGAAATAAAATTTTTTCATGTATTTAATGCTTTCTTTTATCCTTCATTTTTAAACTCTTCATGCAAAAATCTTTTAAAAATTTAAGTTTGGGTGGGAGAAGAGTAAAAATCATTTTTAGAAAGAGAGAAAGAACTTAATTTTATTTGTCCTCACTTAATTATATTTTTAAAATTTTAAATTTAATATGACCTTTTGTATTAAAGGTTAACTATGGATAACTATATTTATTTTTCTAAATATATAGTAAATTTAAGTATAAATTTTCAATAATAAAGGTTAATTCTAGGGTCTAAGATATTTGGTAAAAGAGAATAAGACTATGTTTTTCTATTTTTAGTAAAGGAAATTTGTATTTTTGAAGTATTAAAAATCTTAAAAGATTCATGTAAAAAGAAAAGAATTAAACTTTAAAAAATCTTTAAGTTAATATAAATTTGTTAAGTGAAGAAATGTAAAAAATTTTTTAACTTTACGAAAAAGATAGTGAAGTTTAAAATCATTAAAGGCTATCCTGATATAGTAATCCTGACATATAAAGAAAATAGAACGAAAGAAAGAAAGAAAAAGGAAAAGGGGATTCAAAATGATCCTGGAAAGAAAAGGAAAAGAAAAACAAAAAAATATATATGGGGAGAAGCTTGAGGAGATGCCGAATTAAAAATTAGCTTCTCTTGAATCAACCTAAGGAAAAAGACTTGAAAATATTTTCTAAACTTTTTATTCGAATGTTAAATTAATTATTAATAATGTTTTATGAAGTTTTTTTGGATATGAATTTGCTAAGTGACTTTAATATAACAAATTGCAATTTTTCTTGAAAGAAATAGAGGATTAGAAACCTTAGACTTTATTATTTAATATCTTTACACCTTTAGTATTAACTGGTGTTGTTTTGAATTTTTCTGAATTTATATTATTTTATTTGAAAAACTAAAATATGGAAGTCTAAAAGTTAAGTTCTTTATCATAAGTCATATTTTTTAGGTAGTAAAGGAGTTACTTGAGAACAAGTAACATGTAAGTTTGGGGGATTTTGATACTCTAAAAATTTATCCATTTTTAGACCCATTTTTTATACCTATTTTTTATGATTTTACACCTTAATGGAAGGTATTTTGATGTTTTCTTGCAAGTTATTTGTTTTTAGGGCTCAAAGAAAAAGGAAGCAAAAAGAATGAAATTGGAGTTAAAATGACGTTTTTGAAGAAATTCTCAGCGTCAGGAGCACCGATGGTGCAGAACAAATTAACGTGGAGAGTTTTTACTCAACGCCAACGGTGCCAGACCAACGCCGAAAGCACCAAAAGCGGTGAAGACCCCGCTTCTAGAAGGTTCAATGTATTTAGACTATTTTTTGCGGAGTTTTTGGAAGCACCTCTTAGAGAACCGACTTTGGGCTTTATTTGGGGCCGAATTTCATCAGAAAATTTTCTCCTCTACATTTTTCACTCCTCTACTTTAATTTTTTGCACCACATCATTCCATTCCACTTCCATATTGGAGTCAATTAGTTATTTTTTTTTTCATAGTATGGAGTTTTTGTGGTGAGATTTAGTGTGAAACTTTCTGTAAGAGTGTTGGAGAAGGAGAAAAGTGAGAGATATCTTCTTCCTGCATTTTTACGGAAAGGCTACAAAGTATTTGCTTTGAGAAAAAGTTTTTAGATAAATATTATTTGTTTATCAGTTTTGTATGAACTTTTTTTTTTATATGAAAATTGGGTTTTGCTATTTCTTTCTCATGAAATGTGAGTAGTTCCCTTTATCTTTCTCTTTACTCTGAGATATGGTGAAATGACGATATAATATGAATGTGCCAATATTAAATTGTAAAAAAACATGTGATGATTTCCCAACTCCAAAGTTAATTTACTTTTTGATCTGGCCAATTGAATTGTTGTTGTGAAACATATAATCCGGGAAATGTATTATGAGCTCTACATCAGAGTAAAGATCACATTTTATTCCATAAAGGAGAACATCATTAATATAATTAAGTGCAAATAAATAAGGAAATATTCTTTGTTGGGTGTAGAGTTGGAAAACATTTAGGGTGCCAGACTAAAATCTTCAATTCAGTTTTAGTATTTAAAAACTGAATTGAGAGCTAGCCTTCAGGTGAAGGGAAGTTGGAGCTTTGGAGTGGGAACCGGTTTCCTCCTAGCCTAGCCACGGATTTAGGGACTAAACACTGAGATTAACCAATAATTTTCTATGCACTGTATGAGAGAAGAGAATTAAAATTGTTCCTATTTGGCACAATACATACTATGAACATTTATCTCATCTCATTTTACCATAGCCTCATTATAGTGGGAAAGATGCTTTTTCACATAAGAATCTCTGTTACATAAACATAATTAATAGATTAGTATTTACTACTTTAAATTTTGCTTATTTGATTTGAAAATAGTTTAGAAATTTAATTTTGATTACATCTCAACAATTGAAATAAGTGATAGTGATTTCAATTGACTTTCTGTGAATTTCCTAGCAAATTGGTCATTTCCAATTTAAACCTTCCCCGTAGGATCAATATTTGGGGCCTAAATAGAAAGTTAATTATTACTTGATAACGATACATATACTTGCATAGAATCTGAATATTAATTGATTATATTTAATTAAATTTTACATAATCTATCACAATAAAAAATTGGGATCACAAACTTAGCGCAAAGTCCAAAGAGATATTAATCTAAGGTGCATTAGGATTTGGTAAAGGACTATACAAATCGTAGGGTTGCACTCGAGATTTAGCTTCTCGGCATGTGACACACCTACCACAAATTCTCTCAATATCCTGCCTCATGTGTGGCTAGTAGAAGTGTTCCGACAAAATAGCTAAAGTCTTTGCAACTCCAAAATGTCCCATTAATCCTCTCAATGAGCTTCCTGCACAAGCAATTCTCGCAAAGAACTTTTAGGCACACATAACTTATTTTCTCAAAATATAAACCCATATTTAATTCCATTCTTCATTTGTTAGAGCAAATTCCTGTCTCTCATTAGTCTCTCCTTGGGCATTTGGAATATAGAGTTGGTAAAACAGATGGTGGTAATGAACTCTGATACAATCTTCTTCAATCCATTTCTGCTTAAGATACACCACGTTGTCCGCTTCCTCAATATAAATGGTGGCTAAATTACATTTTTAATTTTCAACCAATATGCTCTAGCTGTGCATTAACTTCATGTACCTCTCCCTCAATTGAAGCAATGTCAGCCTCAATTTTGTTGATCTTTTCTGTATTCCTTTAATACTAACAGCTAAGAAACTGTTATACATCTCTTGAGCACTATGACTAATAATTTTTTATCTCATGGTCTATTTCTTTTTCTACAAATCCATATCCCATGAATACATTTTCTCAAAATCTCTCCGTCTCTTTAGACTTTCAGGGTTAAAATTTGAATTGTAGTGAAAATCCTTTATAAAATCGTTCTTTATATAGGCTAAAATCCTTGCTATAACTCCTAGACATATCCTAGAACTGCCATGCCACGTTCAAGTCAACCAATTCGTGGTTAAATCTTCTAGGAATTGAAATTTACAGATGATTTTGATTGTCCGCGCTTAAGTGCCAAATATTGGTGCTTAAGCGTCAGTGCTTGGTATAGCACCGGGCAACTTAATATCCAAACACTTTTTCTAACATGCCTAAGTCACTTAATAATGTCTTAGAATCATTAATAACACATATTAGTATTGAAATACTACCCCAATTTTTCTTAATCACACAGAAAAAACAGTCAAAACAGAAGCACGCTGACAACTACGGGTTGCTTCCCACAGAGCACTTAGTTTTGCATTGTCAGTCCGACGTAATCATTGCTTATTCTGGTTGACCCAACATCATACAATCATTTAAATTAAGTTTATCCCCTATAAAATAGGGATTCAGTCTATGACCATTCACTTTAAATATTTTCTCAGATTTAGGATCCTTAATCTCTACAGCTCCATATGGATAAACTTTTATCAAATTAAATGGTTCCATCGACCTGGAAATAAGTTTGCCTTGAAATAATCTTAACCTTGCATTATATAGAAAAAGTTGTTGCCATGACTGAAAATTTTTAATAAGAATGCTCTGATCATGCTACATTTTCATCTTCTCTTTATATTTCTTAACACTCTCATTAGATTCATTTCTTATCTCTTCAAACTCATTTAATTGCAAAAACCTTTTCTTACCAGCATCCTTTAAATTATAATTGAACTTCTTAGTTACCCAATATGCTTTATGCTCAAGTTCAACTAATAAATGACAAGCTTTCCCAAATATTAGCCTATGTGGGGACATTCCTATAGGAGTTCTGTATGCAGTCCTATAAGCCCACAAAGCCATGTTTGACTGACCAATCCATTTTTTTTGGATTCATAGATTTTTCCATAATTCTTTTAATTTCATGATTAGATAATTTAGCCAAATCACTTTTCTAAGGATGATAAGTAGTAGCGATTCTATGGTTTATATGATATTTCTTTAATAACTACTCCATCATGTCATTTTGAAATGACTTCCCCCATCAGTTATAATCACTCTTGGCATCCCAAATATACAAAATATATTCGTTCTTAAAAATTTTGCAACACTTTGAGCATCACATCGAGTCAAAGCTATAGCTTTGATCCATTTGGATACATAGTCCATTGTTAACATTATATATAAATTTCTAAAAGATGGTATAAATAGTCTAAAAAAATCTAATCTCCAAACATCAAATATTTCAACTTCCATTATATAATTGAGGGGCATCTCATTTCTTCTAGAAATATTGCATGCACGTTGACATCCATCACAAGTTTTGATATAAGCATTAACAACTCTAAAGAAAGTAGGCCAATAAAATCCAGATTGTAAATTTGGTATGTTGTTTTATCAACACCAAAATCTCCCCTAAAATAAGAATTATGACATTTTTGGATAATTTCAAAAGTTTCTTCAAAAGGCACGCATCTTCAAATAATAAGATCCTTCCCTTGTTTATATAAAAATGGGTCATCCCAAAAATAAGTCTTAAATTTAGATATAAATTTATTCTTTTGTTGGTATGTCATTCCATAAGGTATAATATCACTAACAAGAAAGTTCACAATGTCAGCATACCACGGAATATACCACTCATTAATGTTGAACAATTTTTCATCACGAAAATGTTCATTTATTTCTTTTTCGAAACATAGTGGTTTTTTTATTCAAGTTTGGATAAATAATCAACAATTTGATTTTTTGTTCCCTTCTGATCTACTATTGTAAAGTCTAACTCTCTCAAAAGAAGAACCCATCTAATAAGTCTTGGTTTAACATCCTTCTTCTTTATTAAAAACTTAATAGCAGAATGAAATGTATGCACTACACATCAATTTCCAATTAAATATGATCTAAATTTATCCAAAGCATATCTATTACTAATAACTCCTTTTCAGTTGCTGTATAATTAATTTGGGCTTCATTAAGAGTTTTACTAGCATAGTAAATAACTTTGAAAATTTAATCATATCTTTGTCCTTAAACGGCTCAAATAGCATAATCACTAGCATCACACATTATATCAAAAGGTTTTTCCCAGTTTGGTGAAATTTTAATTGGTGTAGTGACTAATTTTTCTTTTAATAACTCAAAAGCTTTTAGGCACTCTTCATCAAATATGAAAATTGCATCTTTCTCCAGTAAATGGCATAAAGACTTAGAAATTTTTAAACAGTCTTTAATATATCGTCAGTAGAATCAAGCATGTCCTAAAAAAACTCCTAATCTCCCTTACATTGGTTGGATAAGGTAAAATAGTGATCACTTAAATTTTAATAGGATCTACTTCAATACCATGTTTTGATATCTGATGTCCTAGTACAATTACTCCTGCTACCATAAATTTACATTTTTCCCAATTAAGGACAAATTTTTTCTTCACAGTGCTTAAGAACTTTTGATAAATGTTCTAAACATAAGTCAAATGAAGTTCCAAACACTGAAAAATCATCCATAAGGACTTGAATCCCTTTTTCAATTAAATCACAGAAAATAACCATCATACATCTTTGAAATGTATCAGGGGCTTTACATAAACCAAGGGTATTCTTCTAAAAGTATTTATACCATACAGGCTAGTAAACATTGTTTCCTATTACTCTTAAGGATTTATTTAAATTTGGTGATAACCAGTATATCCATTCAAAAAATAAAAGTATTTATGCCCAGCTAGTCTATCGAGCATTTGATCTAAAAAGGGTAGTGGAAAATGATCTTTTCTAGTGGTGAGATTTTTTTTATATAATCAATGCATATTCGACACTCTATGACTTGTCTAGTAGGTATTAACTCATTATGTTCATTTAAAGTCACACTCACTCCTCCATTCTTAGGAACACAGTGAATTGGACTAACTCATGCACTATCTGAAGTAGGGTAGATAATTCCATCATCTAACCACTTTAGAATTTCTTTCTTAGCAACTTCTTTCATAATAGAATTCAATCTCTTTTGAGGATCATCCCTGAGTTTGCAGTTCTCTTCCATATGAATTCTATGCATACAAATTGAAGGACTGATTCATTTAATATCGGCTATTATCCATCCAAAGGCTTTCTTAAAATTTTTCAAAATTTTCAGCAATCTTTCTTCTACTTTCATCATTAATTTTAAAGAAATTTTAGCTGGTAAAGTAGAGGAATCACCTAAAAAGGAATATTTTAAATCATGAAAAAGTAATTTTAACTCAAGTTCTCGAGGTTTTTCAATAGATGGAAAAAATGATTTATCGTTTTCTGTTGTGTCCATAATTTCAAAACTTTCTCCAACATAGTTTGAATTTTTCTTATAAAGATCATAAAGTTGATCTAATTCCTCTTCGTGCTTGCCTTCCAAATCTTTGATTCTAGATTTTTTTTCATAATTTGATTTAAAATGGCATTCACTCAAATATCTTATAACATCCATTCTATAGCATTGATCATCTTTACCTTTTGCAGGATGTTTCATTGATCTTAAAATCTTAAAAGTAACCATTTGATCATTGACATGCATAGTTAATTCCCTTTTTTACACATTTAACATTGCTCTTATTGTGGCTAGGAAAGGTCTCCCAAAAATGATAGGTATTTCTTTATCTTCCTTCATATTTAACACAATGAAATCAACAGGAAAGAGAAATTGATCCACTTTCACTAGAACATATTCTATAATTCCTTTAGGGTACATTATTGGTTTATCTGCTAACTGTATTGTTATAGTAGTAGGAGTTATTTCTCTTAATCTCAATAATTTAAATATTGATATTGGCATAAAATTAATGCTTGCACCTAAATCACATAAAGCTTTTCCATAGAATCTATCTTCTATTGCACATGGAATTGCAAAGCTACCAGGATCTTTAAGCTTTTTAAGCTTTTTCTGAATTATAGCACTCCACTCCTCATTAAGTAAAACAATCCCATTATCTTCAAACTTCCTATTTCTATTGAAAATATCTTTCATAAACTTCACATAGCTTGGCATTTGTTCTATGACTTTAGCAAATGGAATATTAATTATAAAATTCTTAAAAATTTCTAGAAATTTTTAAAATTTCTTATCCAACTTTTTTTGATGAAGTCTCTGAGGAAATCGAGGTGGCAGTTTTTCTAAATCAATTTTCCAACAGAGAAATAGATCTTTTAGAATTTTTTGGAGCATCCTATTTTAATTATTCAATTTCTTCTCTCTCTATTTCAAAATATTTTTTAGCCCAATCTCCCAACTCTCTTATGCTTCTAAGTTGAAGAGCTTTTACCTGTTCTTTATTCTAGTCATTCAAATTTACTTCAGTATTATTAAAGAGTGTTCCTTGAGATCTATTACTTAATGAATTTGATCTTTGTCCAAGTTGATTCTCAATAATTCTAATTATAGCTCCTTGACTTCGTAACTGATTTCTAATTTGTAACACCACTTGTTCTATAGATAACTTGTTCTCCTTAAAGTGTGGATTACTGTTGAAACCTGAAGGATAAGTAGATTTATTATAATTATTCCCTTCGATGGTTTATTATAATTATAATAATTTGAATATGGGATATTTGGTTTGTTATTTATGGCATTATAAGTCCTTATTAATGCTTGAGAATCTACCATTTGGCCTAATGATTTCTTTTCAATCATGGGAATTGGTTGCAAAAAGTTCATTATAAATTGATCTAACTTCCTTGAAATTGTAGCAACTTGATTTGCTAACATGGTAAATGCATCAGATTCATGAATATTGGCTACTTTTTAAAGATTTATTCTCTCAGAAGGCCATTGAAAATTATCGGTAGTCATTTCTTTAATTAAAGTATAAGCGTCATTAAGTGATTTTGACATCAATGAACCACAAGCAGTGGCATCGATAATAGATCTAAGAAGCCCAGCTAATCTATTATGAAAAATTTAAATTATTAATTAATCTGGTATAGAATGGTGTGGAAACTTTCTAAAGTGTTCTTTAAATCATTCTCATGCTTCATAAATAGATTCCCCTTCAAACTAATTAAAGTTAATATTATTTTTAAGCTTTGCAATTTTTTATGGTGAAAAATATTTAGCAAGGAATTTTTTAGTTAAATCACCCCAAGTTCTGATAGATCCAGGTGCTAATGAAAGCAACCATATCTTAGCTTTATCCCTCAGTGAGAAAGAAAATAACCTGTCTTATGGTGTCATCTGTTACACCATTGTATTTAAATGTAGTGCACAATTCTAAGAAATTGGCAAGATGTAAATTTGGATCTTCGGTTGGTGATCCCTCAAACTGATTATTTGATACCATTTGGATAATAACAGGTTTAAGCTCAAATGAATTAGTCTCTACAATAAGTTTTTGAATACTAAAATGAAGTTCATCTACCTTAGGGTTAGCATAATCTCTTAATGGTCTAAATTCTTGATGAATTTCAGCATTTTGATTATTTCGATCTACCATCTCTGTAATTATTTTTAGATTTTTCAAAAAAATTTTTTTGCTTTTTCTAATTTTCTTAACAGTTCTTTTTATATCAGAATCATATGACTCTAGTCCTTCAGAACCTGAACTACCCATACTCTAACATAAAACAAAAATAAGATACTTGATATAAAAACACAACACTAAAATATTCTTATGAAAATTCTTAAAGTTTAAATAAGGCTTTCTAAAAATAGATTTTTTTTAAAATTAAATTAAAATTTAATTTTTCTTTATTTCAATCCCCAACAACAGTGCCAAAAACTTGGTCCTGACTGTTTATATGCAATAATATAACAATGTATGTGATTATATTCTTCACTTATCTTTCCTACTTTGCAACAGCACCAAAAACTTGGTCCTGAAGTAAATAAGAATTCTACTTTTAATTTATATATATAATTTTTGATACTACACAAGTATACAAAATGTTATCAAGTAATATAAGACTTTTTGATTAAGCCCCAAATATCGAACAGTGATTGCTCAAAATATGCATTATTAAGTAACAAACTTCGAAAAGACAATTAATTGAACTAAAGATATTATCACAGTAATTAAATTTCAATTATTTTTGATATTTTTTATATTTTGATAATATAATAAGAACTTTTAAAGATAACTTGAGCTTTTGTAAAATAGGAAGCATTGAATATGAAATATCTTTTTTCTTATCATGAATCATTAATAAGTATAGGAATTCTATTGTGGAAGTATATAAAATTGTGTTGTGTCATATAGAAGCAATATTATAAAACAATAAACAATAAACCAAGTTGGGGGATCTAACCTATAGATACTATAATGAATATTGGCTAATTTAAAGCTTGAATAGTTCTGAAGACCGGCTAGGCAGGGAAGTTACCGGCTCTCACTGCAGAGTTCCCTCAATTCCCTCCACCTGGGGACTAACATCGCGTATCAAAACCTAAAACAATAAACAAAGTTGGGGGATCTAACCTCTCATTTTAAAGTCCTCTAACTCTACACCCTTCAAAGATTATTTCCCTAATTATTTGCACTCAATCATATGAATTGCATTCTCATCCATACAATCTCATGTGATTCTTTCCAATTATTGACTGAGACAATACAATCCCAGTTCTTACATGTTCTCACAAAAAAATTTAATATCTCATTGGGACAAATCAAGAAATAAACAAAGTACATGAAGTTAAATCATCACAACTTCTTCCAATATTAAAGATCAATAATCTCCACAACTTCCATCCAATACTTTATTTACTTATCATTTTAAGGAAAAAGATAAGGAAAACTACTCTGAATTCATGGAAAAAATGAAACCACACTTTAGTTTAAAAGCAGAAATCATTGTCAAACCAACAAGAAGTCTCAATTAAAATAAAATGTAGTAACAAAAAGATAGAAACTTATCTCAAATCCTCCACCGAACTCTTGATGTTCTTTTGAATCTCCTCTCTTCTTACAACACTCTTAACTCTCAAAAACTAAAAACTAAAACTAAAATAAAGGTAGATATTGGGGTCTTACAGACTCTCCCAGAAATCACAGCAAAGAAGAATCTAAAGGAAACAATTGAAGAGACTAGAAGCAGCCTCTCAAAAAGTCCCAAGCCTCTCTTTTTATGGTTTTTAAAGAGGTGTCTTGGTATCTCTTCAAATTGTGTCCAAATTAAATGTATTTTCTAAAGGATGCCTCCTTTCAAAAGTGTTTTAACAATATTTCGTTTCTATTTGTTATAACCACCCTCTTTAGCTAATAGGTGCCTCAAATGTTCCTTCAAAATTTGTCAAAATTAATTAACCCGACAAGTAACTGTCACTGGCGCTTAAGCATGGGGCCTCTGAAGCTTAGGCGCGGCCTCTCTATTTCACGAGCACTTAAGCGCCGGATCTGGAACTTAGGCGCCAAAATACTTTTGCACTATTTTTTTCATTTTTGCTCCATATTTGATCTTTTTTCACTCTTTTTGCCATTTTCTTAAAAAACACACAAATACTTTCCTTTAAAGTGCAATATCTAAAAAATAAGCATAAAAATGTGTATTAAAATACTATATATTTTAGGTGTATCGGAGAGATAAGACTCTCTTTAGCTTTATTTCATACTCCTTTCCTCACTCCCTCTCTCACTTCTCCCTCTCTCACTCTCTCCCTCCCTCACTCTCTCCCTCCCTCTATCAGTCTTTTTTTTTCCCTTACTCTTTTTAACCTCCTCTCTATCTCTCTCAAACACACAGTCTCTCCCTTATTTTGTCTCTTTCTCTCTATTTCTTTGTCTCTCTATCAGTCTCTCTCTATAGTTTCTATCAAACACAC
>NEWO01000401.1:270973-298934 GCA_003013225.1 Phalaenopsis aphrodite
CTATATATTTTTCTTTTCCTTTTAGGGATTGTTTTCAATCCTTTCTTTTTCCTTTTTCAAGTGAGGATTACTATATCTGGATAGCCTTTAATGATTTTGAACATCACCTTTATTTCCATAAATTTGAAACTTAAAGCATTCCCTTACCTTATAAATATTTCATAGCCTTTACATCATTGAGCCCCAATCTTTTGTTCTCAAATGAGTTTCCAGATTCTTAATACTTTAAATTATAGTTTCCTTTACTTTAAATAGTTAACTATAATCGTATTCTCTTATACTAAATATCTTAAGTTACAAAATTAATTTTCATTACAAAAATATTCCTTTAAGTATACTATAGTATTTAAATAACTATAAAAATATAGTTACCTGAATTAAATTCACTACATAAAATCATATAAATAAATTTTGAAAATATTGAAATATAGGACATATAATAGTTAATCTTTTTCTTCCCTCCCCCAAACTTAAATTTTTCAATATGAAATAATACAGGTGGAAACAAAAGCTCTAAATATAAATCATACCTCAGTATTTTTGGCATTTTGATCATTCTGAAATTTTTGTAGGCCTCTCAACATTTCTACTTCACCTGGTTTGTAATATTAGGAGCTTTCTACACATATAAATCATTAGAAAAATTTCTGGGTAACGAAATTTTGAAATAAGTATAGAACTAAAACAGTAAATAAACACAATAATTCCTAACACAACTACAATATTAAACAAAATAATAAAAATTAAAATGCAAAAATAAAAATCACATTACATTACAATCCACAAAATACTACTCAACATCTATTAAACTATACATGAAAATTTAACTACAACACTAACTTTATAACAAAAATTAAAATTATCCAAATGCAACATAATAAAAATGAAAGTCAAAATACACATAAACATTCATTTCTATTACAAAAAATCACAAAAATAAAAGTACAAGTACAAGTACATCAATTCTATCAAATATCAAAATCCCACACTATGTCTTCATCTCCTTGATCAACAGGTGGATTGGGCTGATACTGAATATATCGGGGGCACTCAGGAAAAGTAAAATCAGGTTCACCTCTGTAGTGTCGGGCCCGACCTTCGTAATAAACTACCTCAAAATTTGAATGCCTCTGAAGGTACTCACTATCATAATCATGTCGACGTTCTAACCCTCCAATCCTTTCATTTATTAATTCTATGTTCTTCCCTTGCAAGGTCAATTCATTCATCAAATCAGTGAGAATATTGGAACTAGAAAGTGGAAGGTCATAACTTGTGGAGGGAACATCTCTACTAGTAGAAGGTTCTTAATTTCTACTTCCAGTTCTCCATTTCTCATGAGATTCATAAGTTTTCAAATTGGCCTTACTAATGAGTTTCATAGGATAAACCCATTCTTCATTTCTAGATTCTATTCCAGAAAGTTTGCAAATTGCATAAGTAAGGCCAGGATGTCTTAGACCTCCACTTGTCTCACTCATTGCCATAGTCAATATATTCTTAAAAATAATTCTCCTTACATTATAGTTTTATTATTCTGAATACAGAAATTTAAAATAGCTCTATCTCTAGTTACCTCACTATGGTGATAAGTCAGTAACAGAGTAGAAGAAATAAAATAGTGTCACGCTTTAGAGGTGACATTCAACAAGGAAGCAGAAAAGTTTACCTGTTCTCGCTGCTTTATCTTTCATGTTCCTTTCCTATCAGTGAGAAAGTTGATCACATCAATCAAGGGGCCTTTTATAGTACTGAAGGATTGATATTGACAACTATAACAGTTTGGGACTTTGTAAAAGGTGTTGATGCGGGCGACAGTAAATTCAACAGCAAATCCCCGCACTTGAACAATTCCATCTTCAGAATAGAAAATGTTAGCGTAGAACTCCTTCACAACAATTGCATTAGCTATAATGGTGGTGTAACAAAAGTTTTCCCACCTCCGCTCGGTAATAACTCGTTCAATTTCTCCTCCCGGACTCTCGAAAACTTGATCTTGTATGCACTTCTTTCCTTTAAATATTGAAGTAAATCTTGATTGAGCTTTTACAATGACAAAAAGAGAGTCATCGATCTCAATTTGTCTCTTTTGATGTGGAGCCATTTCAACCTAATCAAATTATAGAAAAATTCTAAAATTTACTTTAAATATGCAAATAATGGCTTCCAATAGTAATTTTAAGAGTTCAACACTAAGATCCATGAATTTTTTCCCAAATTTGCTTCTCATTCACAAATTTTTCAAATCTCCTCAATGTGTAAGAAATCCATGGTGAAAATCAAATATTTTTAGTTCGGAGTGAAGCTCTTACATAGAGATGATCAAATCCGGTGTCAAAAAGCCTTGAAATCACCTCTAAATCCAAGATCTTTCAAACCCTAGGTCAAAAATGTCGTTTTTAGGAGGAAGGAGATGATGAATAGTCGCGATTGACTGGTCAAAATCACGGTTAAAGGTGTTTTTTCACGAGCTCGCCGTCAGTGAGGTCGATGGCGTCGTCGGCGCGCTCTATTGGAATTTTGAACTTGAGTCTCAGAAAAAATCTGTCATCGGCGGCGTCGAGGGCACCGTCGGCGGGCCCTACTAATTTTGAACTTTTTGCAATTTTGATCAATTTCGAGCTTTTTGAACTTTTTGCAATTTTGATCAATTTCGAGCTTTAATGACATCTTTTCAATTATTATAGACATAATTTTAAGTGACTAAACGATGTACTGAGCACAAATAAATTTTCACAACACAAAACATCACATTTATATATAAATTCAAAGGGGTACAATAAAAGTTACATAACACACCTAAGTTTGGTATTTTCTCAACCTCAACACTTTAATTCATCATCTCAATCCAAACCACGACAATCAAAATGCTGAAAACAAAACATCCTATGCTTAGTCTCAACTATACATAGATCTAAAAGCATAATTCTAAAGCAAAGAAAATACAAAGTTCAAATCAAAATATATAGATAGACAGAAAGGTAGTAATATAAATCTATTATTCTTCAGATTCAATATTAGATTCTCCACTGAGATCACCCATTGATTGCACATGAACGAAGAGGTTGTAGAAGGGTCGGAATGGAAATTTCTTCAGTGGAATCCTCTTCTATTAATTTCATCCTCCTCATCAGCCATATCAAAATATCTTCTAAACGTCCAGAGTACTCAAAATGTTCTTTCATCCTCTAGTCCAGATGGTTGAAGAAATCAAAGATATTATTAATCGCATTCATGACATTTTGTACCTCCTTTTCCAATTTCTTGATTTGGCACAGAATCACCAGTCTTGCCAGGAACTAAGGGTTGAACTGGTAGTGAATTCTAAGATGATTGATATACTATAATGACCATGTCATTTTCATCTTCAAAAGCTGGGAATCTCTCAGTTGGGTCCAAAGGCTTCCCAATTTTCCCAATTTTCATGGTAAAAGTACCTTTTACCAATTTTCATAGGACACTTGGAACTGATTACAAAGTGAGAAAATTGTGGAGGGGTGTTCAAGCCCATAAGTTGATCCAAGAACGATCAGGCCCAAAACCGACCTCACAATTATTGATCCAATATCGATCAGCAGCCCCCTTTGGATGCAATAATTCAAAATGACACTTTCTTTAGAAACTTTACCAATCTTCATCGTCGGTAACAATTTTGCAGAAATGAAGAAGTTCCAGTGTTTAGAGAAGATTCAGTAGTGTTGAAGAAAAACTAACACACCCATTTTCTCTCATTTCCCAGTTGTCAGTCTCGTCTGTTAAATATTGATAAATTTCATTCATCTGGTCTCTTATCGGGATGAAATTGGAGTAGTGGCAGACAGGAATGCTCTCGATCATGTATAATTCATTGATTCGTGCGGGAGTGAAATTGATCCATCTACCTTGTACATAAACGACTCACTGGTTGATTCCAAGTAAATTTGCATAGAATTCTTTCACCACAGGAACAACCACGGTGGTGGTAGTATAACACAACACTTCCCATCTTTGCCACACTATCATCTCTTTAATTACAGCATAAGGATTATTCAATCCGTGATTTTCAAATCCTCGTTCCTTGATCAATCTTTTCTTTGTCAGTAACTTGTTGAAGATTCGATGCGCTTCCGCACTAATAAACACTCATCGATTGAAAACTCGTATTCTGGGATTATCAGGGGAATTGGATGCAATAGAAATGAAATTGGTGGAGTTTCACTATATTTTTTGGGGAAAATATGAACTAGGAATCAAATTTGGGAGTTTAAAAGGGTAACTCCCGCCCAAAAACTGCCAAAAATTGCCATTCAAACCCAAGTAACTGCCATCTCACTAGTCTCTCCGTCGGTGGGGTCGAGGTCTCCATTGGCGAGCCTCTATATTTATTTTGCCTGGACTCTTAGGAAAACCCCACCGTCGGTGGCGTCGAGGGCGTCGTCGGCGCCCAAGGCAAAAATTGCACAGTTTCGCTCTGGTCCAAATGCATTCCAATTTTTCTCTATGGATCCAAATTTTATGGTGATTCAAGGGTAAATAAGAGTAGTAGAGCTTAATACTACAACAAACTAACGATAATTTCAAGCAAAAACTACTATAATCACAATAAAAATAAAGGTAACTATGGGTTGCCTCCCATAAAGCGCTTGGTTTAACGTCGTCAGCCCGACCTATTCAGGTATTATTCAGGTTGACTGATCATTAAAACCTCTTTAAAATTTTGTCTTTTACCCCCAAAATATGGTTTTAATCTGTGTCCATTTACTTTAAATCTATTTCTAGTTTTCTGATCTTCAATCTCAACAGCTCCGTAAGTATAAACTTGAGTCACAGTAAAGGATCCTAACCAACGAGACTTCAATTTTCCAGGAAATAACTTCAGCCTAGTGTTGTAAAGCAAAACTTCTTATCCTGTTCAAAGTTCTTTTGGTTAATCTTCTGATCATGCCATAACTTTACTTTCTCCTTATAAATTATGTCGTTATCATAATACTCATTTCTTAATTCTTCCAATTTCATTTAATTGTAACAATCTCTTTTTACCAGCATCTTTCAAATTATAATTGAATTCTTTAATCGCCAAATATGCTTTATGCTCCAATTCCAATGGTAAGTGACAAGTATTTCTAAAAATCAGTCTGTAAGGAGTCATTCCAATATGAGTTTTATAAGCAATCCTGTATGCCCATAATGTTGTATCCAGTCTAGTGGACCAATCTATTCTACTAGGGTTTACAGTCTTTTCAAGTATTTGTTTAATCTCTCTATTAAAAAGTTCACCTAACCAACTGGTTTGAGGATGATAGGTAGTAGAGATTCTATGAATAACATTTAACTTTTCTGACAATCTCTGAATATATTTATTTCTAAAATGGGATCCTCCGTCAGTGATAATCATTCTAGGCATTTCGTATCTAGTGAAAATATTTTTCATTAAAAATCTTGAAACACTTTTAGCGGCACAATGAGGAAAGGCTTGTGCTTCAATCCACTTTGAAACTTAGTCTACTACAATTAATATATATAAGTTCCCAAATGAAGGAATAAATGGTCCCATAAAATCTAATCCCAAAACGTCAAAGATCTCAACTTCTAACATGAAATTAAGAGGCATTTCATTTCTTCTAGATATATTGCCTACTCGTTGACATTGATCATAAGTTTTTATGTATCTATAAACATCCTTAAAGATATTAGACCAATAAAATCCAGCCTGTAAAATTTTATAAGCAGTTTTATCAATCTCACAATGTCCTCTAAATTCAGAATCATGACATTTCTGAATGATTAGCTCCCTTTCTTCATAGGGTACACATCTTCTCATAATTAGATCCTTACATTATTTATATAAATATGGTTCATCCCAAAAGTATGTTTTTGCATCATGAATGAACTTTCTTTGTTGTTGCAGTGTCAGCATAGGTGGCAAAATATCACATACAATATACTTAACAATATCAGCATACCATGGTATTTTCCACTCATTAATATTATAAATTTTTCATCAAGGAAACTGTCAGTAAGTTCATTATCAGTGTCAGATAATTCATGATTTTCTAATCTTGACAAATGATTAGCAATTTGATTATCAGTTCCCTTTATATCAAGTACCACAAGATCAAATTCTTGCATAAAAATATCCATCTAATCAACCTTGGTTTGAAATCCTTCTTTTGCATCAGATATTTAATAGTAGAGTGATCATTATGCAAAACACATTTAGCTCCAATTAAATAAGATCTGAATTTATCTAAAGCATATACAATAACCAGTAACTCTTTTTCAGTAACAGTATAATTAATTTGTGCATCATTAAGAGTTTTACTAGCGTAGTATATAACCTTAAAAATTTTTTCATACTTTTGTCCAAGGACAGCTCCAATAGCATAATCACTATCATCACACATCAATTCAAATGGTTTATCCGAGTTAGGTGAAACTATAATAAAGGCTGTGATTAGTTTTTCCTTTAATAACTCAAAGGCATTTAAACGACTTTCAATAAATTCAAATTTCTTGTCCTTTTCTAAAATTTGGCATAAGGGTTTGGCAATTTTTCAAAAATCTTTAATAAAACACCTGTAAAATCCAACATGTCCAAGAAAACTCCTAACCCTTCTTACATTAGTAGGAGGTGTTAGTTTAGATATAACTTGAATTTTTGCAGGATCTGCTTCTATACCATCTTCCAAAATTTGATGCCCTAACAAAATTCCTCCTGCAACCATAAATTGACATTTCTCCCAATTCAGAACTAAATTAGTTCTTTCACATAACTCTAAAATCTTTTCAAGGTAAGTTAAGCATGCTTCAAATGATGTTCCAAATATAGAGAAATCATCCATAAATACATCCAATCCATCATCAATTGATTTACTAAATATGGACATCATACATCTCTGGAATGTTGCAGGTGCCTTACATAATCCGGAAGACATTCTTCGAAAAGAAAAAGTTCCAAAAGGACTAGTAAATGTTGTATTTTCTTGATCATCATGAGCAATAGAAATTTGGTGGTAACTGGTATAGCCATCTAGAAAACAAAAATATTTGTGCCCAGCAAGTCTATCTGCTATTTGATCTGAAAAGGGTAAAGGTAAGTGATCTTTCTTAGTGGCAGTATTTAATTTTCTATAATCAATGCAAATACACCACCCAGTAACTTATCTGATAGACTTGCCCACAATGAATTGGGTATACCATACGTATTAATTCATTGTTTTCTTTTGTCTCAATAGTCACTCCTCCTTTCTTAAGAACACAATGAATTGGACTTACCCACACACTATAAAAAATAGGATATATAATTTCAGTGTCTAATCATCTCAAAATTTCGTTCTTAACTACTTCTTTCATTATTGAATTTAATCTCATTTGTGGATCAACTCTTGGTTTATATTCTTCATCTAATATAATTCTATGCATACAGATTGAAGGACTGATTCCCTTAACATCAGCTAAGGTCCAAGCGAAAGCTTTCTTATATCTTTTTAATATATCTAACTGTCTTTCCTCTTGCAAATCATTTATTTCTAAAGATATAATAATAGGTAATGTAGATGAGTCCCCCAAAAACTTATACTTCAAGTGACTGGATAGTATTTTCAACTCAAGTTCTGGTGGTTTTATAATTGACGGAAATAGATTCTTATCAGCATTTTCCGTAATATCCAACATCACAAATCTTTCCTGAACATAATCTAAGGCTTCATTTTCTAATTCATCCAAAATAACTTCATCACTATATTCAGATTATTCTTTCTCTTCAAAATGTTCTTTAAAATGTTCTTTCGATAGATTTTCACAAATTTTCATCCAAAAACATTCATTATCTCTTTCAACAGCAGAGTACTTCATAGATTTTGCAATATTAAAAGTCACTTCTTGATCATTAACTCTCATAGTTAATTCTCTTTTTTGAACATCTATCATAGCTTTTCCAGGAGCTAAAAATGGTCTCCCTAAAATGATATGTATTTCTTTATCTTCTTCCATATTTAAAACAATGAAATCCATAGGAAAGATAAATTTATCCAATTTTACTAACACATCTTCTATAACTCCCTTAGGATATGTAACTGAAATATCCACTAACTGTAGAGTTATAGAAGTAGATGAGACTTCTCCTAATCCTAATCTTTTAAAAATTGATAGAGGCATAAGATTAATGCTGGCTCCCAAATCACATAAAGCTCTACCATAAAATATTTCACCAATAGCACACGATATAGTGAAACTGTTAGGATCTTCTAATTTTTGAGGAAGCTTTTTCTGAATAATTGCACTACACTCTTCACTAAGTGCAATAGTTTCGTTATCCCTGAACTTCCTTTTCTTGTTCAGAATATCTTTCATAAATTTCACATAATTGGGCATTTGTTGTAAAGCTTCTATGAAGGGAATATTTATCGTTAACTTCTTAAGAATTACTAAAAATTTGGAAATTTTTTTATTCTCTTTGTGTTGCTTCAATCTTTGAGGAAACGGTGGAGGTTTCTCCACAGTAATTTTCATTGGTATAAATGGATACTCTAAATCTGGGTACTCATGATCCTTTTCTTTTTCAGTATCCACTTTCTCTTTTTCAGTTTCTGTTTCTTTTTGCACTCTTATCTCTAATTCTTTTACACTTCATAATTGTGTCGCTTTGATTTGTTCTTTTCCTTGATCTTTAGGATTTGGTTCCACAGTACTAGGAAAAGTTCCTAATGTTCAATTACTATGCGCAATAGCGATATGCCTTAATTGGTTTTCAATATTCTTAATAGCAGTTCCTTGATTTTGTGATTAATTTCCTTGAATTTGTAATTGATTTCCTTGATTCTATAATTGTTGACCCATGTTTAATATCATCTCTTCCATAGACAACTTCTTATCCTTAATTTGAGTGTTATTGTTAAATCCTGGAGGATAAGAAGCTTTATAGTTAACATTTCCTTGGTTGGATGAATTTTCTAATAGATTCACTGAGTTGTTTGCCCATTGTTGATTTGTAGAAGAATTATTATTCCAATTAAAATTTGGATGATTCGTCCAACCTGGGTTATAATAGTTTGAATAAGGGATGTTGGATCTATTAATAGCATTTAAAGTTTCATATGAAGGTTGAACATCCACAAATTGCCCAGATGAATTCTCTTCCATCATAGGAGGTGTTGGAAAATAATTCATCCCATAATGATATAATTTCTTTGATATTGCAGCAATCTGCGAAGCTAACATATATATTGCATCAAAATCATGGATAATAGCTATTCTTTTAGGATTTACCCTTTCAAAGGGCCATTGAAAATTTTTAGTAGTCCTCTCTTCTATTAACGAATAAGCCTCATCAAAAGGTTTTGACATTAACAAACCACCAGCTGCAGCATCTATAATTGATCTAAGTGATCCCACTAATCCATTATAAAAAGTTTGAATTATCAACAAATCTGGTAACGAATGATGAGGGAATTTCCTATGAAGAAGGTTTTGACATTAACAAACCACCAGCTGTAGCATCTATAATTGATCTAAGTGATCCCACTAATCCATTATAAAAAGTTTGAATTATCAACCAATCTGGTAACGAATGATGAGGGAATTTCCTATGAAGATCTTTAAATCTCTCCCAAGCTTCATATATTGACTTCCCATCAATCTAACAAAATGATGTTATGTCATTTCTAAGTTTAGCTGTTTTGGAAGGAGGGAAATATTTGGATAGAAATTTCTATGAAAGTTCTCCCCAAGTTTTAATAGATCCCGGTGCTAACAAATTTAACCACATCTTAGCCTTATCCTTCAATGAAAAAGTAAAAAGTCCAAGTCTAAGAACATCGTTTGAGACTCTGTCATATTTAAAAGTAGCACCCAGTTCTAAAAAACTAGCAAGATGTAAATTAGGATCTTCATTTGGTGTACCTCCGAATTGATTGTTTTGTACCATTTGGATAATAGCATGTTTAAGCACAAATGAATTAGTAGCTACACTAGGATTTTGGATAGATAAGTGAATTTCATCTACTAGAGGATTTGCATAATCTCATAGGGGTCTAGGTTGGTGTTCATTCTCTATTCCTTGATTATTCATATTGTTTTCCATTGTATAAGAATTCCTAGGTTCTCTTCTCAATCTTTTAATTTTTCTAAGAGTGCATTCAAATTCTGAATCGTAGGGTATAAGACTTTTAGGTCCAAATTTATGCAGATAATTTGAAATCAGTACACAGTAAAATAGTTAACTAAATATGAAATTAAGTTGCAATTTAAGAAAAAAAATTTCTAATAATCATAATTTGTCTGTTACTCTAATTGTGATTTTTGTTACTCACTCCTCGGCAACGGCGCCAAAAGCTTGACTACGATTTTATATATGCTTAAAAATGTAAGTATTTAATATTGCTGCCAGAAGATTTAATTCCTTAACAACTATACCAAAACCTTAATAAAAGTTATAGATTTGATAAATATCGACGTAATAAATATTCAGTAATTGTAAAATCACACTTATCAACGCAAGTATATGTATCGCTCCAGTAATATAAGGCTCTAGTGGAGTCCTAGAAATCGATGCCATAGGGAGTAAGATCAGAACTACGAACTAAGATTTTAGAAAAGCAATACTTTAATCACAACAATGAAGTTCAATTTGCTTATCTGTCACTAATAGGCAATTGAAATAAATATGTAATTTTAATAACTATTAAATAACTAATGATACTAATGAAGGTTCAAATGGGATATTTGGGATATTCAATATATAAGAAAGCATCATTCTCCTTGTCAAGAAATTATAGTGAATGGATAAAGTGAACTAGTTCAAATTATATTATGCCAAATAAGAGCAAACCTATTCTTTACCCTTTGGTCCAGGAATAAAGAACATTGACTAATCCTATGCTTATTTACTGAATCTACGACTAGGCTGGGAGGATACCAACTCTCACTTCAGAGCTCCCACGTTCCCCTCACCCAAGCATTAACATTTACACTTCAGAAGCCAAACGATAGGACCAAATTAGGGATTTTAGTCTGTCACTCTAAAATCTCCAATCCAAGCCCGAAAAAAATAATTCCACATTTTTTTGCACCCAACTTCCAAGGGCTTTGACCTCCCTGAATTTTGGATGCAATCTTCACTTTAGTTGTAAAACTCAACATATTTGAACAAATCAATTGGCGAGATTAAAAGTAAATGAAGGTCAAAGTGAAAAGATCATCACAATTTCTTAAACATTTTCATGGCTTTACCAATTTAAATCACCATTTCACAAATCTCAAGACAAGGAGAAAGACAGAAAAAACTACTCAGATCTCTTGGGGAAAACACAACAAAACTCAAAATTCGTATATAAAAATAAATTCATACAAACTACAACAATAAATAAACTTATCTCTAATTTCTCCCCAAGAAAACTCCTCAAAGTTCCTCTGAATCTCTTCCTTTCTTTACAGCACACAGAATTCCTCTTCGAAGTAGCAAGGAGGAAGAAATCTTTCACTTTCCCTCCACTCTTACAATCTCTCGATGAATTCCTTATAATTTAGACTCTCTACACTTGTTTCACACTTCAATTTTTGAGTCTCCCCCTCTTCTATTTTTGGACAAAGACTTCTTTATAAAGATGTGGATGAGCTTTCCGAAGAGTTTCCTAAGCATCCCTTCAAAATTTATCCTCATCCAAAGCCTAGTTGTTCAAAACCACCGAGTTCACCGTCGGCGACCTCAAGGGCGCCTTCGGTGGACCTTCTTAATGAATTAATTCTGGAGTCTCACAAAAATCTCACCGTCGGCGGGGTCGATGACGCCATCGCCGCCCTAGTTCAATTATTTACATTTTGGTCCTTTTTGCTCCAAATTCACTCCTTTTCGCATATTTTTGCTCAAAGGACTCAAAGGACCCTATTTCATTATTCCTGCAACAAAACATCAAAAATACATTTCTTTAAAGTGCAATATCATTAAAAATAGTATAAAATAGATATGAAAATCTCAACATAGTTCCCTTTGGTCAGGAACATGTGAGAAAAAGGATTGGGAGATTGAGAGGGAGTGAGTGAGAGATGGAGAGAATAGAGAGATTGAGGGAGAGCCTCAAGAGATAAGAGGTAAGGATGGTGGTAGTGAGTGTTAGGGAGGAATAAAAGAGAAATAAAGAAAGAATGAGAATGATAGATTGAAAGCGATAGAGAGTGTGAAAAAGAGGGAAGAAAGATAGAGAAACAAAAAGAAATGGAAGGAGAGGGAGGGAGGGAGATAAGGAGATAAAGAGAAATAAAAAGATAAGAAAATGTGAGAAAGATTAGAATAGAGTGAGAAAGAGAGAGGGAGAGTGATAGTGATAAAGATAGAGGCGGAGAAGAGGGAGGGAGGGAGTGATAAAGCTAGATAAAGCTAGAGCACAAGAGAAAAGGAGAGTGAGTAGAGAGATGCAGAGAGGGGAGAGGGAGGGAGGGATAAAGAGAGAAAAAAAGAGTGAGGGAGAGCTAGAGATTAGAGAAAGAGAAGAGAGCTAGTAGAAGATGAAGGGTGAGAGATAGTAAGAGTGAGAGAGCAAGCAAGAAAGAGAGAGAGAGTGGGAGAGTTAGAGAAGAAGAAGAGAAAAGGAGATTGTGAGAGAGAATGTGAGAGGGAGGAGCAAGGGACAAAGGGGGATAAGAAGAGACAAAGAGGTAGGGAGAGAGAATAAGATGGGGAGAAAGAGAAAGCAAGAGGTGAGATGAGATTGATGAGAGAAAGAGAGAGTGAGAGTAGATAGGTAGATTAGAAAAGAGAGTGGAAGGCATAGAAGGGTGAGAGAGTGAAAGGCATAGGGCCTATATCTTTCCCTCCCTCTCTTTCATTCATTTTGCCCTCTCACTTTCTCACTTTTGCTCACTCTCTCTCTCTCTCACTTTCCCTCACTCTCCCAATCCCACTCTCCCTTTCCTTATCTTTGTCCCTACCTCATATTCTTCCACTTACCTTACTCTCGATGTCTCTTATACTCGCTATTATTATTCTCCTATTTCATTGTCTCCCCATATCACTCTCATTCTCTCTCTCAATCTCTCTTTCTCTCTCTCACTCCCTCATCTCTCTCACTCTTCTTATCTCTCTTGCCTCTCTCTTTGTCACATTCTACCTCACCTCACATTGCTTTCTTACTGAATCTCCTCTCTCCCCCATTTGATGACCCCTATTCATTCTTTCATTCTCTCTCACTCACTCTCTAAAACCCTCCCTCCCTCTTTATCTCTCCATCTTCATATCTCCCTCTCCCTTTCTCTTATTATCTCACTTTTATTCTCTCTCATACTCCCTCCACATCTTTCTTTATTTTCTCCCCCATCTCCTCTATCTTTCTGTCTGTATCTCTCAATGTCTCTCTGATACTCTTTCTCTCACACTTCTATTCTCTTCTCTCTTTCACTAACCCCCTCCCTCACTCCCTCTATTTAAAGCCCTTCCACTATTTCAAACACTCCCTTTCTCTCTTTTCTCTATTACTCTCTTTATTTCAACCTTTTTCCCTCTATCACTCTCTCTCTTGCTCTCCTTCTCCCTCTCTATCCATCTATCCTCTCCGTTTATATTATTATATGAGAGAGATAAGAGAGAGAGAGAGTAGGTTGAGTGAGAGAAAATGTTTGAGTGATAAAGAGAGAGTGCAAGAAGAATGGAAAAAGTGAGAAAATAAATAGAGAGTGAGAGTGAGAAAGTAAAAGAGAGCAAGTAAGAGAAGTAGAGAGAAAGATATGAATGAGAGAGAGAAGAAACAAGTTTAAGATAAAGAGGTGGCAAGGTCATATTTATGTAAAGGGAAAGAGAGAGGAAGTGAGTTTGGGAGGGAAGGTGGTAATGCAGGGAAGCGGGAGAGAGTGATTGAAAACAAAGAGAGATAGGGAGAGAGAGAGAGAGAGAGAGAGAGAGAATATAGAGCAAAAGAAAAAAGTTAGTGTCATCTGCCTCCTCTTCTCTCTCTTTCTCTATCTAACTATTCTTTCTATCTCTTTGGAGAGGAAGGAGAGATAGGGTAAGAGAATGATGAGGGTGGGTTAGAAAAAGAGTTAGAGAGAACTTGTGAAAGCGATGGAAGGTGAGAAGCGAGAGAGAGAAAGAGCATGAGCAGGATTGAGTAATAGAAAGAGGGAGAGGGGAAGAGAAAAAGCTAGAGAGAGGGGCTGAGAGAGTAAGAGAGATAAGGGTGAGAGAGAGCAAGAGAGAAAAAAATATAGTACATTTGATTTCACAAGAGAGAGAGAGTATCACTCACATCTCTCTTTCACTCTCTTCTCACTCTCTCCGTCACCTCACTATCTTTCTCCTTCCCTCTGTCTCATAACACTAAGAGTGAGAGAGGAGGACAGAAGAGAAAAGAGATAGAAAGGGAAATGAAATGTGATAGTGATAAAGAAGGAGAAAGTATAAGAGAGGAGGGATTCTTAGAGAGGGAGAGGGAGAGGGAGAGGGAGAGGGAGGGTGATGATATAGAGGAATAAAGACAAAAGATGAAGAGAAAGAGAGATAAATTGAGGTTGAGAGTGCAGGAGAGAGGTAAAAGGGAGGGTGATGGAGTGAGAAACTAAAAGAGAGAGTCACTTAAGAGAGATGTAACTCTCAACTTTATTCCCCTCCCCACCCCACACTTACACTTTGCCTTTCTCTCTATCTCCATCACTCTCTCTATAATTCTTTTTCTGTCACTCATGTTTTTTAAGAGAGAAAAAGATAGATGGAGGTAGTGAGAAAAGAGTGAGAGAGTTAGAGCGGTCTGTGGTTTGAATGAGAGAGAGAATGAGTGAGGGACTAAGGGAGAGATTGGGAAGGGAGAGTGAGTGGAGGGAGAGTGAGAGGGAAGGAGAGAGAGAAAGATGCAGAGACAATGAAATCATACAATGAGAGGGAGAGTGAGAGGGACATAGAGAGAGAAAGTTGGAGAGAGTGACCACTCTCAGTCAGCCTTTATTTTCTCTCAAACACAATTTAACTTTGTATCCACTTTATCTCTCTCACTCTTCACTCTCTAACAGCCTTCATTTTCTCTCAATCACTCCTCATTTTGTATCAACTTTTTTCTCTCTCTCTTCTCAACTTTATTTTCCTCCTTGTTGACCTCATTTTTTGTTGAGGTCTAGGTATTCCTATTTAGTAGCCTAGGGTCTAGCCATAGGACTTTTCTTTTGATTATTCTTAGAGTACTAGAAAAGGAACCCTCACCATTAGAAATTCTAAACTCTTGTTTACTCAGCTTGAAGTTCCGCATGTTGGTCCTATCCTGTAGCGCTTAGTAGGTGCAGTCAATATGGAGGAGCTCAAGGGGAATCCCCCATAGGATGTTCAGACCTTAATACTAACCTTGGGTGATATGGTTTTGGTGGGGATGACTTGCACACACTACACTCTTTCACAAACCCCAAACCTTAGGATCCCTTGAGTTGGTCTCATGATTCCTTTTAGAAAGCTCATATGAATGAACCTATACCCTTCGTCTTTGGCTAAGAGGGTTAGAACCAACATACTGAGCATCCAAAATGAATCCTCACATGGATTTTATTTGGTTGGAATTGCTTCATGGCGAACTTGCCCATTACAGCCCAAAATAACCAAATTACCAAAATACCCCTACAATCCTAATTTTTTGTCAAAAATCCAAAAATTACCCAAAATACCCAAATTTGCCCAAAAATAATCTCAAACCCCTCACCACTACCTAACTTGACCAAAATCTACCAAAGTAACTAAATTCCCAAAAAACCCCCCCAAAATTGAGCAAAATTATCAAAATGCCCCCTCTTGACCTAAAAAATTCCAAAATTAAAAAAAAAAATTCCAAAAAATTCAAAAATCATCGCAAATGTTCCCAGTTTCAATTTTTAATTATAAATTTGGCCCAATTTGACCAAAAGCCCCAATTTTCCCTTAAAAGGCCCAGATGTCCCCAAATTAACCTCAATCTTAGCCCAATTGACCCCAATCTTGCCCAATTTCAATTACAAATCAAAATTAATCATCCCTAATCCTAATCTAAACAAAATTTGTGCTCATTTTAACCTAATTTTAGCCGAATTTTACCCAAATAAAAAACCTCCAATTTTGACCATATGGCTAAATCCATCAACTTAGCCCACAAATTCAATTCAAAATCATTTGAAATTTTTCCAAATCTTTCATTATATCCCCCTACACCAAATTAAACATTCAATTAGCCCAAAATAAATTTCAAATTCAAAAGCCCAAGTCTAGTACATCTAATTTCAAAAGCCCAAATTCAATTAAAAGCCCACATGATGAGTTTTATCCCCATCATACATTCAATCAAAATCATTCCCTAAGTTATAAAAACATAATCAAATCATTCAAAATCAATAATCATGCCAAAATTCACCAAAAATAACAAATAAATCTAAAAACCTTCGTCATGAAAGTTGACCAAGCCAAAGGTAAGCCATGAAGCCAGTCCCAAGCCATATGTGAGCCATGAGAGCCATGCCACATCACCATACTATTAGTGACAAGAGACCAAGCTACTTTCAAAATCCTTATAATTATTTTAACCCTTCCCATAAATCATCTAAACCCCATACTTAGCCAAATCACTTGGATAGGGACCCTACTAATGATTAAGCTGAACCATCTGATTTCCCTCAGCATCCAAGCCAGCCTTGGTGGCTGAACCCAACCCAAATCCATGAATTGACCCAATTTGACCCAAAATAGCCCTTCCCACATCCTATTTTAATTCAACACCTTTACACATGGCCAACCTCAATTGACTTAACCAAACCCAAGCCCTGGCCCCCCTCAGTGAGATGGTGACCTGAGTCTGGCTGACCGACCACCTTGGCTGCTGGAAAAGTCATGGCCAAGTGCTCTCCCATGGCTAAAACTCAAAATTAAACCCATCCAAGCTGTCTCATCCCAATTGGATTTTTGCACCTTGTTGGCATCCACATAATCAACCTAAAGCACCCACCAATTGCCTCTGGTGGTCTCTCCTTCCCCATGGATTTAAACCCCCCTCCATGGCCAAACAATGGGAGCTTGATTTTCCTTAGGGAGACTCTATAAAATTGCTTCTAGAGCTTCTTTATCACCTCTTGAGCTTAACCCAACCATCCTTAGCCACTCAAATTTACTGCTCAAGCTCAATTTGGAGCTCAATCTGTAGGCCGAAACAGGATATCACTAAACAATCAACCAAATTCAAATTAATTGCACCCACACCATCACCACAGTGAGAGAGGAAGATCCCTCATAGAAACCCCATCACCAGAGCAACCTAAGGTGGACTTTGATAAACACCTCAAATCGGCCTTAGTTGAAATCATACTTAGGCATTTCACCATGGCCTGAGGCTTGATCTACAAGCTCTTTGGACTCAAGGAGACCTTTTGAAGCACCCAATCGAGGCCACACCTCTTAAGCAAAGGTATTGAACTCTCCCATTAAAATGAGCTTCATTTATTTCTCCATGCTTATATACCTGATTTATGGCTTGATCAACCATATAGATGTTTTATTCTAGTCAAGACGAGTCTTTAGGAGCAAACCACACTTAATTTGGTTAAGTATCGAGAGAGGTATTAGCGTTTGAAGTTAGACTGTTCTCGGGCTAGAGACTTGGGGACGAACAGATGCCGTCCATTTCGGCATGTATCAGACAGATGGTCGTGATGAAGCCGGATGAGGGAATGAAGAGGAACAGCGGGATGCGTGGCGGCTGAGTCAGAAGACGACGCCAAACCAGAAGAAGCCGCGTGGAGCTTCGGAGTTGCCTAGGAGGAGGTGGTGCTGTGTCACTTAAGTAGAAAATTAGGGATTTTCTTATTTAAATAAATAGCCAGAACTTCAAAAATTCATATATTTGTGAAGAAAAATCACAAAGATAAAATAATAATACTATCTTTCTCAATTAACAAAGGAAAACAATGTGAAAATATTTTCATGTCCACTTGATGCATATTTTATTTTTAATTAATTAAATCATTTTTTCTTATATTGATTCTCTGTTCGCATAGACGTTTCACCAAGGCATGGAACCATGGGGCTTTTTATAACTCTGTTGTTAGGCATCTCCTCTGATTAGTCTAAGGTCAGGAGGCATCTCTAACTAGAGATATCAAATTTTCAAGTTAATGGCCCCTATTTTGGTATAAAAATCATAATAATTATAATAATTATAAAAAAATACAAAACTTATCTTGGTAGGTTTACTGTGGTCAAATGATCCTACGAAATGAATTAACCACAATTAAAAATACATTAAAATGTAACATTTGGCCTCCTCATCACATGGGACCAACCGAAATAATTTTCTTAATTTTCTAAGTCAAGTTATTAATTTTAAAAGCTTAAAAATGAATTTTCTTTAATTTCTCGCTTAGAATATTATAATAATTAAATTATAAATAAAAAAAATCTAAAATTTGTTTCTTTGGGTTCCCTGGACTTAGTGAGATTTAAAAAAAATATAAAACATATTTTTCCACTTAAAGAAAATTTTATATTTAATTAATGCTAAAAAATAAATATTTCTAATAATTAAATTAAACCTCTAAAAATCATGAAAATTGGTCGAAGTGGTCCTTTGACCTAGGTGAACTTGCAGTAATTTTCTCAAGGATAGATGTTTTCTTTTCATTGAGTTATTAAATTTTCATTAAAAATATTTATTTTTTGCATTAAAAAAATTATAAAATTAAATAAATTATGAAAAATCACATTTTCTCCTCTCATGTTTTAATTAACCCATTAGTGAGGTAATATAAAACTTTTAAGTCATTCGAGTCTAATTTAATGAATTATATGCTTTTATGGTTTTAAGGGCAAAAGGGTAATATTGGAATTTAAGGCTTCATTAATATTTAGGCTTGACCAAATAACCAAATGGGCATCAAATCATCTTAATTCATATGTCTTGATGATTGAAACATAAAAGGGATAAGTGGTAGAAGCCAATTCCATTTTTGTTTTATAAAGGGTAAATTTGTAACTTCTTAAAATAAATGAAATTTGGAAGAGTATTTAAATAAGGACATATTAAAGTGAGGGATTTGATTTTAGAAGATCATAACTCAATGATTTGAAGCCCCCAATTGATAGTTTTAAAATGATTTATAATTCATGATAAGGATTAAGAATATAAATATTGAAAACCCTTTTCTTAAAATTACAAATCTACCCATTAAATCTTAGAGGCTTAGTAATGAACTAGGTTTAATCAAAATTTTGTCTAATGAGGTTAAGAAAATAACTTATAATTAAATTAAAACCTTTCAAAACGCTACAAGCCCATTCTTTAAAAATCAAATTAATCAAATTATTTAATTAAGTCAAGTTGCCTCTAAGGGTCTTTACCTTTATACTTCATAAGTGATATGTCAAATGATGATTACACCACTTAAGGGATAATCAAAACATCAAAATTCACTGAGCATAAGGGTATTAGCTGGATGAATTATATAGCAAAGACAATAAAACAAAAAAAAAACTCAAGGTAATTCCAAGAACTATGAAATGTCTGGGGTATTACCCTAGACTTCATCATAATCCTTTGAAAATCTTGAGGGACATTTGGACTTACTATGATTTGCCTAATGGGATCATCTTCAAAATCTAGATCCAATAAGGTATGATAAATAATCTGGTAGATACACCTCAAACTATACTCTCTACTTTTACTACCAGCATACTTTAATTCCTGCAAAAATTATATATATATGCCTTGAAAAGTTACTAAAGTTTCAGGTGGAGGAACCAGAAGACTCGTCAGGTATGCTTTTACAGTTTACAGTACCTTCGTTTCTTGTACTTTCCACACTGTACTTTTATGCTTACAAACTTGCATGCTAAATAACAATGTCAACCTGCATGAAAACCAAAACTGCTAGGATAGTCACTAACCCAAGGAAAATAGGTTAAGATTTTCACATCTATTTATACAATTTTTGATGATATTGCACTTTAAAGAAAGATATTTTTGATGTTTTGTTGCAGGAATGATGAATTAGGGTCATTGAAGCATAAATATGCAAAAACGAGCGAATTTGGAGAGAAAAGGACCAAAATGTGGAAATTTTAACTAGGCCGCCGATAGCGTCCTTGACCCCGCCGACGGCGAGTTTTCTCCGAGGCTACAACACAAAATTCTTAAGAAGTCCGCCGACGGCGCCCTCGAGGCCGCAGAAGGCGAGCTCAGCGGTTATGCCTACTCAAGCTTTGGATAAGGCCAAATTTTGAAGGGATGCATAGGAAACACTTGGGAAAGCTCATCCACAACGTTAATAGACTATTTTTGCCAAAAATGAAAAGGGGGGAGAGAATCTAGAAAGAAGGAAATGCTAGGGAGAGTTCATAGAGATTAGAAAGGTTCCAATATTGGGAGGAATTCTTCAAGAGATTGTAAGAGTGGAGGGAAAATGAGAGATTTCTTCCTCTTTGCTGCTTCAAAGAAAAATTCTTTGAGCTGTAAAGAAGGGAAGAGATTCAAAGGAACTTCGAGGAGTGTTCTTGGGGTGAAAATAGAGATAAGTTATTTACGTGTTATATTGTGTATGACTTTGATTTTATATATGAATATCGAGTTTTGTTGTGTTTTTCCTGTGAGATCTGAGTAATTTTCTCTGTCTTTCTCATTGTCTTGAGATTTATACAATGGTGATTTAAATTGGTGAAGCCATAAAAATGTTTAAGAAATTGTGATAATCGTTTCACTTCGATCTTAATTTACCTTCAATCTGGCCAATTGGTTTGTTAAAATATGTTGAGTTTTACAACTAAAGTGAATATTATATCCAAGATTCAGGGAGGTCAAAGCCCTTGGAAGTTGGGTGCAAATAAATAGGGAAATAATATTATCGAGCTTAAAATTTGAGATTTTAGAGTGACATACTAAAATCCCTAATTCGGTCCTATCGTTTGGTTACTGAAGTGTAGATGTTAGCTCTCAGGTGAGGGGAACGTGGGAGCTCCGAAGTGAGAGCCGGTATCCTCCTAGCCTAGCTGCAGATTCAGTAAACAAGCGTAGGATTAGTCAATGTTCTTTATGCCTAGACCAAAGGGTAAAAAATATGTATGCTCCTATTTGGCACAATAAGAATTGAAATAATTCACTTTATCCATTCACTATAATTTCTTGACAAGGAGAATGATGCTTTCTTATATATTGAATATCACAAATAAACCCTCATTAGTATCATTAGTTATTTAATAATTATTAAAATTACCTATTTATTTCAATTGCCTATTAGTGACAGATAAGCAAATTAAACTTCGTTGTTGTGATTAAACTATTGCTTTTCTAAAATCTTAGTTCGCAATTCTACACTCCTTGTGGGATCGATATCTAGGACCCATTAGAGCTTTATAATACTTTAGCGATACGTATACTTGCGTTGATAACTGTGACTTTACAATTATTGAATATTTATTACGTCTATATTTATCTTATATTTTAATCATATAAAAAGTCGCGGTCAAGTTTTTGGCACCGTTGCTGGGGAGTGATTGAGTGAGTGAGTCAAATCACAATTAGAGTAATTGACAAGTTAGGATTATTAGAAAATTATTACTTGAATTGCAACTTATTTTTATATTTAGTTAATTATATTACTGATTACTGATTTCAAATTGTATGTGTAAATTTAAAATCTTATACCCTACGATTCAGAATTAGAACACACTGTTAGAAGGAATAGAAGATTAAGAAGAGAACCTGGACATTCTGATACAATGGAAAACAACTTGAACAGTCAAGGAATAAAGAATGACAACCAACCTAGACCCCTACAAGATTATACAAATCCTACAGTAGATGAAATTCACTTATCTATCCAAAATCCTAATGTAGCTGCTAATTCATTTGAGCTTAAATCTGCTATTATCCAAATGGTACAAAATAATCAATTCAAAGGTACACTAAATGCAGATCCTAACTTACACCTCGTTAGTTTTTTAGAACTGTGTGCTACTTTTAAATATGACAGAGTCTCAAAAGATGCTGTGAGACTTAGATTTTTTCCTTTTTCACTGAGGGACGAGGCTAAGATGTGGTTAAATTCATTAGCACCAGGATCTATTAGAACTTGAGGATAACTTTCACAGAAATTTCTATCCAAATATTTCCCTCCATCCGAAACTGTTAAACTTAGAAATGACATAACATCATTCTGTCAGATTGATGGAGAGTCAATATATGAAGCTTGGGAGAGATTTAAAGAACTTCTTAGGAAATGCCCTCATAATTCATTACCAGATTGGTTGATAATTCAAACTTTTTATAATGGATTAGTGGGATCTCTTAGATCAATTATAGATGTTGCGGCTGGTGGTTCTTTAATGTCAAAACCTTTTGATGAGGCCTATTCATTAATAGAAGAGATAGCTGCCAACAATTTTCAATGGCCCTTTGAATGGGTAAATCCTAAAAGAGTAGCTAGTATCCATGATTCTGATGTAATATCTACGTTAGCTTCGCAGATTGCTGCAATATCAAGGAAATTAGATCATTATGGGATGAATTATTCTCCAACACCTCTTATGATGGAAGAGAATTCATCTGGGCAATTTGTGGATGTTCAACCTTCATATGAGACTTTAAATTCTATTAATAAACCCAACAACTCTTATTTGAATTATTATAACCCAGGTTGGAAGAATCATCCAAATTTTAATTGGAATAACAATTCTTCTACAAATGAACAATGGGCAAACAACCCAGTGAACCCATTAAGAAATTCATCCAACCAAGGAAATGTTAACTATAGACCTTGTTATCCTCCAAGATTAACAGTAACACTCAAATTAAGGAGAAGAAGTTGTCTATGGAAGCGCTGATATTAAACATGGGTCAACAATTGCAGAATCAAGGAAATCAATTACAAATTCAAGGAAAATAACTGCAAAATCAAAGAACAGCTATTAAGAATATTGAAAACCTGTTGGGACATATCGCTACTGTGCTTAGTAACCAGTCATTTGGAACTTTTCCTACTACCGTGGAACCAAATCCTAAAGATCAAGGAAAGAACAAATCAAAGTGATATAATTACGAAGTGGAAAAAAATTGGAAACAAGAGTGCAAAAAGGAACAAAAACGAAAAAAGAGAAAGTGGATACTGAAAAAGAAAAGGATCATGAATACCTAGATTTGGAGTATCCATTTACACCAATGAAAATTACTGTGGAGAAACCTCAACCACCGTTTCCTCAAAGATTGAAGCAACACAAAAAGAATAAACAATTTTCCAAAGTTTTAGAAATTCTTAAGAAGTTAATAGTGAATATTCCCTTCGTAGAAGCTTTAGAGTAAATGCCCAATTATGTGAAATTTATGAAAGGTGTTCTGAACAAGAAAATGAAGTTTACAGATAATGAAAATGTTGCACTTAGCGTAGAGTGTAGTTCAATTATTCAGAAAAGGCTTCCTGAAAAACTAAAAGATCTTGGCAGTTTCACTATACCATGTGCTATTGGTGAAAATTTTTATGGAAGAGCTTTATGTGATTTGGGAGCCAGCATTATACTTATGCCTCTATCAATTTTCAAAAGATTAAGATTAGGAGAAGTGTCACCTACTTCTGTAACTCTACAGTTAGCGGATTGTTTAGTTACATATCCTAAGGGAGTTATAGAAGATGTGTTAGTAAAAGTGGATAAATTTATCTTTTCTGTGGATTTCATTGTTTTAGATATGGAGGAAGATAAAGAAATACCTATCATTTTAGGGAGACCATTTTTAGCTACTAGAAAAGCTATGATAGATGTTCAAATAGGAGAATTAACTATGAGAGTTAATGATCAAGAAGTGACTTTTAACATTGAGAAATCTATGAAATACCTTGCTTTTGAAAGAGATAATGAATGCTTTCGCATGGAAATTATTGAACATCTATTGAAAGAACATTTTATAGAATATTTTGAAGAGAAAGAACAATTTGAAGAGAGTGAAAAATTATTCTGGTCAAATTAGAAAATGAAGAATTAGATTATGTTTAGGAAAGATTTGAGATGTTGGATATTATGGAAAATGCTGATAAGAATCTATTTTCGTCAATAACAAAAGCACCTGAACTTGAGAAGAATGTATTTACTAGCCACTTGAAGTATGTGTTTTTAGGAGACTTATCTACATTAACTGTTATTATATCTTCAGAATTAAATCATCTGCAAGAACAAAGACTGTTAGATACATTAAAAAGATATAAGAAAGCTTTTCGTTGGACCTTAGCTGATATTAAGGGAATCATTCCTTCAATCTGTATGCACCAAAATATATTATATGAACAATATAAACCAAGAGTTGATCCAAAAAGGAGATTAAATCCGATGATGAAAGAAGTAGTTAAGAAGGAAATTTTGAAATGGTTAGACATTGAAATTATATATCCTATTTCAGAGAGTTTGTGGGTAAGTCATATTCATTGTGTTCCTAAGAAAGGAGGAGTGACTGTTGAAACAAAAGAAAATAATGAATTAATACCTATAAAACAAGTTACTAGGTGTTGTATTTGCATTAATTATAGAAAATTAAACACTGCCACCGGGAAAGATCACTTCGTTTTACCCTTTTTAGATCAAATAGTAGACAGACTTGTTGGTCACAAATATTTTTGTTTTTTAGATGGATATACCAGTTACCATCAAATTTCTATTGCTCATGAGGATCAAGATAAGACAACATTTACTAGTCCTTTTGAAACTTTTGCTTTTCAAAGAATGCCTTTCGGATTATGTAATTCACGTGCAACATTCCAGAGATGTATGATGTCCATATTTAGTAAGTTAATTGATGATGGATTAGAAGTATTTATGAATGATTTCTCTATGTTTGGAACATCATTTGACGCATGCTTAAATTGTGTTGGAAAAGTTTTGGAGTTAAGCGAAAGAACTAATTTGATTCTGAATTGGGAGAAATGTCAATTTATTGTTGCAGGAGGAATTGTGTTAGGGCATGAAATTTTGGAAGATGGTATGGAAGCAGACCCTGCAAAAAATCAAATTATATCTAAAATAACACCTCCTACTAATGTAAGAGAGGTTAGGAGTTTTTTTGGACATGTTGGATTTTACAGGCATTTTATTAAAGATTTTTTAAGAATTACCAAACCTCTATGCCAACTTTTAGAAAAGGACAAGAAATTAGAATTTACTGAAAGTTGTTTAAACGCCTTTGAGTTATTAAAGGAAAAATTAATCACAGCCCCTATTATAGTTTCACATAACAGGGAGAAACAATTTGAACTGATGTGTGATGCTAGTGATTATGTTATTGGAGCTGTCCTTGGACAAAGGTATTCAAAAAATTTTAAAGTTATAGAAAAACTCTTAATGATGCACAAATTATCTATACTGTTACTGAAAAAGAGTTGCTGGCCATTATATATGCTTTAGATAAACTCAAATATTATTTAATTGGAGCTAAATTTGTTGTGCATACTGATCACTCTGCTATTAAATATCTGATGCAAAAGAAGGATGCTAAACCAAGGCTGATTTGATGGATAGTTTTGATGGAAGAATTTAATCTTGTGGTTATTGATAGATAGGTAATTGATAATCGAATTGCTGATCATTTATCAAAATTAAAAAATCAAGAATCATCTGACACTGACAATGAAATTACAAACAGTTTCCTTGATGAACAACTTTGTAATATTAATGAGTGAAAAATACCATGGTATGTTGATATTGTTAACTATATTGTAAGTGATATTTTGCCACCTATGTTGACACTGTAACAACAAAGGAAATTTATTCATGATGCAAAAGTATAGTTTTGGAATGAGCCTTATTTATATAAACAATGTAAAGATCTGATCGTGAGGAGATGTGTACCTTATGAAGAACCTGAGTTAATCATTCAGAAATGTCATGATTCTGAATTTGGATGATATTTTGGGATTGATAAAATTGCTTATAAAATTTTAAAAGCTGGATTGTATTGGCCTACTATCTTTAGATATGTTTATAGATATATAAAAACTTGTGATCAATGTCAACGAGTAGGAAATATATCTAGAAGAAATGAAATGCCGTTAAATTTCATGTTAGAAGTTTAGATCTTTGACGTTTGGGGATTAGATTTTATGGGACCATTTATTTCTTCATTTGGAAACTTATATATATTAATTGTAGTAGACTATGTTTCTAAGTGGATTGAAGCACAAACTTTACCTCGTTGTGATGCTAAAAGTGTTTCAAGGTTTTTAAGGAAAAATATTTTCACTAGATACGGAATGCCTAAAATAATTATCACTGACGGAGGATCCCATTTTAGGAATAAATACATTCAGAGATTGGTAGAAAAATTTAATATTATTCATCGAATCTCTACTGTCTATCATCTTCAAACCAGTGGGTTAGCTGAAGTTTCTAATTGAGAGATTAAATAAATACTTGAAATGACTGTAAACCCTAGTAGAATAGATTGGTCCACCAGATTGGATACCGCAATATGGGCTTACAGGACTGCTTATAAAACTTTTATTGGAATGATTCCTTACAAATTGATTTTTGGAAAGACTTGTCACATGCCAGTAGAATTGGAGCATAAAGCATATTGGGCGATTAAAGAGTTCAATTATAATTTGAAAGATGCTGGTAAGAAGAGATTGTTTCAATTAAATGAATCGGAAGAATTCATAAATGAGTCTTATGATAATGACAAAATTTATAAATAAAAATTAAAGTTATGGCATGATCTGAAGATTAACCAAAAGAACTTTGAAGCAGGACAAGAAGTTTTGCTTTACAACACTCGGTTGAAGTTATTTCCTGGGAAATTGAAGTCTCGATGGTTAGGACCCTTTAGTGTGACTCAAGTTTATACCTACGGAGCTGTTGAGATTAAAGATTAGTAGACGTGAAATAAATTTAAAGTAAATGGACACAGATTAAAACAATATTATGAGGGTTAAAGACCAAATTTTAAAGAGGTTTTAATGATGAGTCAACATGAATGACACCTGAATAGGTCAAGCTAACGACATTAATCCAAGCGCTTTATGGAAGGCAACCCATATTTATCTTTACTTTTATCGCGATTATAGTAGTTTTTATTTGAAATTATATTTAGCTTGTGGTAGTATTAAGCTCTACTATTCTTATTTACCCTTAAAACATCATAAAAATTGGATCCATGAAGAAAAATTGGAATGCATTCGGACCAGAGCAAAAATGTGCAAATTTTGCCTTGGTTGCCGACGGTGCCCTTGATGCCACCGACGGTAAGTTTTTTCCGAGAGTCCAGAAAAAATTAATACAAAGGCTCTCCGACGGCGCCATCAACCCCACCAATGGCGAGATTGGCGTATTGGCGGTTACTTGGGTTCAAATGGTAATTTTTGGCAATTTTTGGGCAGAAATTGTCTTTTTAAACTAAAAAATTTGATTTCTAGTTCATATTTTCCCTCCAAAAATGAAGTGAAACTCCACCAATTTCATTCCTATGGCGTCTAATTCCTCTGATAATCACAGAATACGAGTTTTCAATCGACAAAAGTTTATTAGTGCGGAAGCGCAGCGAATCTTCAACAAGTTATTGATGAAGAAAATATTAATAAGGGAATGAGGATTCATAAATTGTGGATTGAATAATCTCACGATGGATATTGAAGAAATGATTGTGTAGAGAAGATGGGAAGTGCAGTGCTACACTACTGCCATCGTGGTTGTTCCAGTAGTGAAAAAATTTTGTGCAAATTTACATGGAATCAACCAGTGAGTTGTTTATGTGCGAGGAAGATGAATTATTTTCACTCTTGCATGCATCAACAAATTATAAATGATAGAGAATGTTCCTGTGCCACTATTCTAATTTTGTCCTTACGAGAAACCAGATGAAAGAGATTTACCAATATTTAATGAACAAAACTGAAGACTGGAAAACATAAGAAAACGGGTATGTTAGTTTTTCTGTGACACTACTGAATCCCGTTTCGAAACATTTGCACTTTTTCATTTCTGCGAAACTGTTACCGACAATTAAGATTGGTAAAGTTTATAAAAAAAGTGAAATTT
>NEWO01000401.1:312787-323474 GCA_003013225.1 Phalaenopsis aphrodite
TCTGAGTAGTTTTCTCTGTCTTTCTCCTTGTCTCGAGATTTGTGAAATGGTGATTTGAATTGGTGAAGCCATAAAAATGTTTCAGAAATTGTGATGATCTTTTCACTTCGATCTTAATTTACTTTCAATATGGCCAATTGATTTGTTAAAATATGTTAAGTACATTCAAGATTCAGGGAGGTCAAAGCCCTTGGAAGTTGGGTGCAAATAAATAGGGAAATAATATTATCGGGCGTAGAATTGGAGATATTAGAGTGACAGACTAAAATCCCCAATTTGGTCCTATCGTTTGGGTGCTGAAGTGTAGATGTTAGCCCTCAGGTGAGGGGAACGTGGGAGCTTCGAAGTGAGAGTCGGTATCTTCCCAGCCTAGCCGCAGATTCAATAAACAAGGGTAGGATTAGTCAATATTCTTTATGCCTAGACCAAATGGTAAGGAATAGGTATGCTCCTAATTGACACAATATAAATTGAACTAATTCACTTTATTCATTCACTATAATTTCTTGACAAGGAGAAAGATGTTTTCTTTTATATTGAATATCACAATTAAACCCTCACTAGTATCATTAGTTATTTAATAGTTATTAAAATTACCTATTTATTTCAATTGCTTATTAGTGACAGATAAGCAAATTGAACTTCGTTGTTGTGATTAAAGTATTGCTTTCCTAAAATCTTAGTTCGTAATTTTAAACCACTCCCTGTGGGATCGATATCTAGGACTCCATTAGAGCCCTATATTACTTGAGCGATACGTATACTTGCGTTGATAAGTGTGACTATACAATTACTGAGTATTTATTACATCCATATTTATCTTATATTTTAAGCATATAAAAAGTCGCAGTCAGCCACAAAACTAAAACCAAAACCAAAATTAAATTTTATCAAGATAAAATTCACCACCACAACATTCAAAATATAAGACAATTCAAAATTTAATCACAAAGATTAAAAAAAAATTGCAACTAAATTAAAATGTCTCTATTGGATAATTGGGAATCCCTCGAAGGAGGTAACCTACGGTTGCTAACGAGATTTCACACGGTCTAAATGAAGGTATGGAACTCATTGAGTTGAGTTTAGTAAATCCATTTGGACTAAGTGAAATAGATAAAAAATAGTGTTGTGGAATGAGGGAACCGTAGGATCTTAACCGGTGTCCCTCTAATCAACTTTAATAAGCCTTATAATATTTAAAAAATCATAACCATAGGGACATCTTATTTAACATCATAACTTGACACATTAGAAAACCTAAACATACCGTGATGAAGAGCTTGGAGCTAGCATTGTGGACAACACGAGCATTGACAATGACTTTATATATGCTTAAAAATACAATAAATTGATACTGTTACTGGAAGATTTAAGTCCCAGACAACTATGCCAAAAACTTGACAACGGTTATGAATTTGATAAAAATGTGTATAAAATATTCAATAATTGCAAAGTAACACTTATCAACGCAAGTATATGTATCATTCGAGTAATACATGACTCTAATGGAGTCTTGGATATCGATCCCACAGCGAGTAATACTAGAGGCTACAAACTAGGATTTAGAAAATCAATACTTAATCACAACAATACAGTTCAAATTGCTTATTTGTCACTAATAGGCAATTGAAATAAATATATAATTTTAAAAAACTCTTAATTAACTAATTCTTCTAATAAAGTTTCTAATATGAAGTTCAATACATAAGAAAGCATCCTTCTCCTTATCAAAAAATTAAACTGAATGGATAAAGTGAATTAGTTCAAATTGTATTGTGCCAAATAGGAGCATACTTATTCTTTACCCTTTGGTCCAGGCATAAAGAATATTGACTAATCCTATGCTTGGTTACTGAATCTACAGATAGGCTAGGAGGATACCGACTCTCACTATGGAGCTCACACGTTCCCCTCTCATAAGGGCTAATAGCACCCAAACGATATGACTGAATTAAAGATTTTAGTCTGCCACTCTAAAATCTCCAATTCTATACCCGATAATTTTATTTCCCTATTTATTTACACCCAACTTTCAAGGACTTTAACCTCCCTAAATCTTGGATGTAATCTTTGCTTTAGTTGTAAAACTCAACATATTTTATAAAAGTAATTGGCTAGATTGAAAATAAATTAAGATCGAAGTGAAAAGATCATCATAACTTCTTTAACATTCTCATGTCTCAACCAATTAAAATCACCATTTAACAAATTCTCAAGACAAGGAGAAAGACAGAGAAAACTACTTAGAACTCATGGAGAAGATATGACAAAACTTAGAACTTATATATAAAAGCAAAGTCATACAACTTCAATAAGTAAATACCACTTATCTCTAATTCCTCCAAAAGCAAACTCCTCGAAGTTCCTCTAAATCTCTTACTTTTTTTACAACACACAAAATTCTTTTTTGAAGTAGCAAGGAGGAAGAAATCTCTCACTTTCTCTCCACTCTTACAATCTCTCGAAGAATTCCTCACAGTACTAACCCTAAATTAAACTCTCTACACTCTACAAACAACCAAAACTCAGCAGACACCACCATGTGGCTCCTCTTTTTTTTGTCCAAATGTTTCTCTTAAAGTTGTAGAAGAGTTTTTGAAGAGTTGCCTAAGCGTCCCTTCAAAAATCATCCACATTCACTGTACCTATTAAGAGAACTGTCATTCTCGCAGTCGGCGGCCTCGATGGAGTCGTCGGTGGCCTTCTAGATTATTTGATCCTGGACTCTCGGGAAAAACCAGTCGTCGGCGTAGTTGGGCTCGCCGTCGGTGCCCTAATTCAAATCTTCATATTTTGGTCCTTTTTGCTCCAAATTCGCTCCTTTTTTCATTGTTTTGCATCAACCGGTTAAATCACAAATGGGCCCAAGGATTGAACTGATTGTTACCTATAACAATGCCTTAAAGAGGGAAAAGATGAAGAAATTACCTGATATTGTGTTTGGTTTGCACCACGGGGAGAATACTTCTCTCCAACATGTTGATGCCTCTATTGAGACACCACGTCTCAAGTCATCATTGTCGAGAAAGAAAGTGTGGGTACCAAAAGTCTCCATATCAATACGGTTTAGTGAGCCTGCAGGATAGAATAGTGGAATGAAGCAAAAGTTTGAAGTATCTAACATCATTGTAGCTATTGATGAACAAGTGAAGGATAATCAGGAAAACCCTCTAGATCTCAAGAGAATTCAGGAGGCGACAATTGAAGGGAAGTCAAAAAGCTAAGGGCTGAGATTTCTGAGCTAGCCAGAGAACACGGTGTAGTTGTTGATGATGACGATGAGAATTTTGATTTCAATGATTATCTAGAAGAAGACTTCATGGATATTCATGTCATCAAGATTAGAGCTGCCGGATCTATGCGTGATGCCCAACCTCTCTTTGAACGGAACACCACGAATGATTTGCGCGGGGTTATTTTCTTAAGGGATGAACGGATCAATAAAATGGAAAAGTGAATGGATGAGATGGCTACCACCATGGCCGTCATGGCTACAGTCAATAAGCAATCACAGTCATAGTAGGTAGCTTCTTCAGGGGTTAACCAGCCTGAAATAATCCATATTAATGATGAACGAAGAGAATTTGCTTCTGCTAATGGAGAAGATTAGCAAAAGATGGATTCCTCACCGAACTTCATGCCAGAGAAATATATTAAACAATTAGTCGAACAACATGTTCGGGAGGCCTCAGCCCAATCTAAGGGTGGTGCATTGATTTCAAAGGGTAGAACTTACCCGGAGGAGTTTGATGTCGTACCCAACCCCAAGGATTTTGTGTCACCAAACTTTAAGATATTTGATGGGACTAGGAATCCAGGAAACATATATCACATTTTTGAGCTAGTTGTGGAAACACAAGAGGTAATGAAGCCTTACTATTTCAGCAGTTCATGAGTAGCCCATCAGAGATTACTTTTAGTTGTTATGCCAAGTTACCCAACAGATCAGTGAAGATGTTTGCTGAGTTGGAATTGATTTTGTAAAGAGATTTGCTAGAGCACAACATCATGTTTTTATTGGAGATTTTGTAGTGGTCAAGCAAAGACCCAACGAGACTCTAGTGGATTATATCTTGAGGTAGAGAAAACTTAGCATGAAATGTGAACTTCAACAACAAGAACAACTTGTAATTGAGATTTTACTCAAGAGCATACATGGGTCAATAGGTTTCATGCTCAAGGGACTCACCATCCAGCAGCACTGCCACATTTCCTCACTCACTTCCACTCTCTCTCCTCCTTCTCTTAGTCACTCTCTTTCTTTCTCTCTCCCTCTCACACTTTCTTTCCCTCTTTTTCTGCCTCTTTATCCATCTGTCTCTCAAAGTTTTTACTCTCCTCTACACATCGAATCTCCCTCCCTCTCTTCTTTATCAGTATAACTTTCACTTTCTCCTTTTCTCCTCCACTTTTTGCAATCACACTTGCGCCATCTCCCTCTCACCCTTGCTCTCCCTTCCTCTCTTCATAAACCTCTCTCTCTTTTAATCTCTCTCTTCTTCAACATTATAAAATAAAATGTGAGACATACTTCATTCACACACTCTTTCAAACTATCAAAGCCTCTCTCTTTCAATCTTTCCTTCTCTCCAACAAGAGATAAAGGGAGAAAGAGAAAAGAGGAAAAAGAAACAATGAGAACACCCCTATTCTCTGTCACATTATCTGTCAGTCTCCTTCTCTCATTCACACACTTTCTCTCTTTCTTTACCTCACTTTATATCTCTCTCCATTTATCTCCCCCATTCCCTCTCCCACCCTCTCTCCCTCACTCACTCTCATGCCCTTCCGTAGAGGGAGGGAAAAGGAAAGAGAGAGAGAGAGAAAAACAGAGAGAGAGAAAAAGAGAGAAAAAGAGAGAGAGAGCGCTCCCCCCCCCAAAACACATCCCACACCCTCTCTCTCGCTCTCTCACACACACTCTCTCTCAAAATAAAAAAAACACACTCTCTCTCACATCTCTCTCCCCTATATTTGCACACTCTCTTTCTCTCTCTCACATCACACACTATATCATATATCACACTATCTCTCTCTCTCCCCCATACTCTTCTCACACTCTCCTCTCCCCCCCATCTCTCTCTCTTCCTCTTTTATGATCTATTTATATATCTATCTATCTCTTTCTTTCTACCTCTTTCTTTCTTATACTCTCTTTTCTATCTATTCCCATTTTTTCTCTCTCCCTTTCACTCTACCTCTCAATCTCCCTCCCTCTAATCTCTCTCAATATCTCTCTCTCACTCTAATTTTTTTCTCACTTATACTCTCTCACTCCATCCTTCTCACTCTCTCTATTATCTAACTCTCTCTACCTTTCACTCTTTTTTCTATCTATGTTCTCCTAAAGAGTGTGAAAAAGAGCAATGTGAGATAGAAATAGAGAGAGGGAGCATATAAGAAGAGAAAAATAGTTCTACATCAATTTCTTTCCCTCTCTCATTTCTCATGTCTATTTATCTCTCGTTCTATGTCTCTCCATCTTTCTCTATATCTTTGTCCCTCCATATCTGCCACCACTTACTCTCTTTCTCCCACTATACCCTCTTCCCTTTTCTCTCTCCCCTCTTTCACCCACTTGCTCCATTTCTCACTAATCTTTTTCTCTCTCTTCTTTATCTCTTTCACGTTCTTATCACTCTTAATATTCTCTCCCTCCCTCTCTCGTACCTCTCTCCCACTCTCTCCTTTTCCCGCATTCCTACTCCCTCCCTCCCTTCCTCCCTCCCTTCCTCCCTCTCTTCTCTCCTCTCACTTTTTTGTATCTCTCTTCTAACCCTCCCTCACTTCTCACTTCTCTCACTCTCTCCTTTCACACTCTCTCCATCTCTTTGAATGGAAATATAGTGATAATGGAGTCAGAGAGAGAGCTAGAGAGGGTGAGAAAGAGTTAGAGAAGATGGGATAGAGAGAAGAGTGTGAGGAGGGAGTGAGAGAGCAAGAAAGAGAGAGGAAGAAGGGTTGAGAATGAGAGAGATATTAAAGAGGGAGAGAGAAAGAATGAACAAAGAGAGGGAGGGAAGGGGTTAGGGAGGGAGAAGGGAGAAAGAGAAAGATGGAGTGTGGGAGGAAGGGAGAGGAAGAAGAGAGGGAGGGAGAGTCAGATAAAAGAATGAGAAATAGAGATTGAAACTAAAGAGAGAGAGAGTGTGTGAATGTGATGGAGTGGAGGGATAGTGAGATATGGTAATATATAAAGAGATAAAAGAGAGATAGAGATAAAGTGAGATAGAGAAAAAGAGGGGAGAGAGTGTGCACAAGTGAGTGAAGGGAGAAAATGAGAGAGAAGAGAGAGAGCAAAAGGGAGAGAGAGGTAGTGAGAGATAGAGAAAGGAGTCGAGAGAAAGAGACTAGGAGAGGGACAAAGGAAGAGAGAGAGTGACTTATAGTGATGACGAGAGAGAGAGAGATAAATGTGAATAAGAGAGATGGAGAGGAAGTGAGATAGGTCTCTTTGCCTCTTAACTTTTCTCTTCTTCTCTTGCTCTATCTCTCTTATTATCTATCTTACTCTCTTTTTCTTGCTCTCTCTCTCTTCTCAATCTCTAGTTTTCTCTTTCTCACTTTATCACTATCCCTTACTCTCTCTCTTATTTCCCTCTTTTTGTCATCCTCTCACTTTCTCTTCTCTTGCACTCCTTATCTCTCACTCTTTTGTCTCTACTGCACTTTTTTTCACTAATCAAACTCTCTCTTATACTCTTCTTCTCTCTTATTTTTCATTCTCTCACTAACAGCCTAGCTCCTTCCCTCCCTCAATTCCTCTCTCTTCATCTTTTCTCTCTCACTGTCAGTCAACTGCGCTCTCCCGATCCCTATTTATATCTCTCTCACTATCTCTTACCCTTCATCTCTATGTAGCTTTCCATAACTCTTATCTATATTTCTACTCATTCTAGATCTCCAACTCTGACACTCTCTCTCCTTCCCTCTCTCTCTCTTTCACTCCCTCTACCGTCACTCTTTATCTTTATCTTCTCTTCTCTTCTGTATCTCACTCTTCTATTTTTCTATTTCTCTCTCTTTCACTTCAATTCACACCATCAGTCCTCACTCTTGCTCTTTCCCTCCCTCGCGCTCCATTTCTCACCCACATGCCTTCTTTCTTTATATCTTCCAATCCATCCCACTCTCTTCTTTTATTTTTTCTCTTTCTCTCACTGTCTCACTCTTTCTCTCCCCCTCTTTACTCTATCTCTCCTTTCACCTCTGTCCTTTTCTCTATCTCTCATTCTTTATCCCTCTCTCTATCCTTTCACTCTCACTTATGCTCTCTCCCTCCTCTCTCACATTCTTCTCTGACGACCACCCTCCATCCCTCCCTCACTCAATTCCTATCTCTCTCCCTCACTTTCTATCTCTCTCTCATTATTCTCTCTTTTTCATTCTTTCAATTTTTCTCATTCTATATCTGTTACTCTTTTCTCTCTCACTCTTGTTTTTTATTCTATCCCTCCTCTTCTCCTCGTCTTCTCTACCTCTCACAATCATTCTCTCTCACCCTATCTCCCACTAATACTCTCTTTCTCTCCTCTCTCCATTCCTCCCAACCTATCCCTCTCCATTCTGCCTTTCTCTCACTCCTTTTATCACATATGTTTTCTCTTGATTTCTCTTTCCTACTCTCTCTCAATATCCTTCTCCCTCCCCATTCCTTGTGCTTCTCTCTCATATTATCTCTTCCACATCTCTCTCATTCTTCCTCGCTCCCCGCCATCTCTTAATATATCTTCTTCTTTTTTTGTCTCACTCTCTTTATTAAGAGGTGAGAAAGAGAGTGTGTGAGAGAATTAAAGAGAGAGAGAGGGAGTGTGACCCTTATTTCATTCAATACCTCACTCTCTTTATTATCAATCACTCTCTCTCCCATGCTCTCTTTCAATCCCTCAACCACTCTCTCTCTGATAGAGAAAGAATAAGAGAAAGATTGAGGGAATATGATGGAGAAGGTGAGAGAGAAAGAGATAGCTGGAGAGTTAGAGAAATGACAAAAAGTGAGAATGAAAGATAGTGATGTAGAGAGAGATACAAAACGAGGGACAAGGAAATAAAATAGAGAGAGATGGAGAGCAAGAGCAAAAGAGGGGAAGAAAAAAGAAAAGTGAGAGGAAGATCAATAGAAAGAATGATAGCAATAAAGATATTGGGAGATATGTCAAGAGAGAAAAGGAAAAAGAGAGTGTTAAAATGAATGAGGAAGAGGGAGAGAGAGAGGGACATAATGAGAGATAAAATGAGAAATTGGAGAGAGACAGAGTGAAAGAGTGGCGAGATATGGAGTAACAGATTTTGGGTGAGATGTAGGGAAAGAGGTTGATATTACGATAGAAAGTGATTGAGAGAGGGGGGAGAGAGAGATAGAAAGTAAGAGGGAGGGTGGGAGAGAGAGGGAAGCAAAATAGAGGGAGGGAGAGTGAGAGAAAGAAAAATAGAGAGGGAGAGAGATAGAGAGATATAGTGAGAGAGAAGGAATGAGAGAGAAAGAGAAAGAAAGAGAGAGAGTGTGTGTGAGTAAGGGAATGAGGCTAAGATTTTCTTACTCTTCTCTCTTACCCTTAGTCTATCAATCTATCCCTCTAGCTCTTCTTCTATCCCTCTTGCTCTCTTGCTTTTTCTAATCTTTCTTTGTTTCCTCATGCCTCCCAACCTCCTTTTTCTCCCTTCCCCACCCTCTCTCCCTATAAATTTATCCCATTATATCGCTATCACTTCTCTATCCATCTATTCTCTTACTCGGTATCTTCCTCTTGCTCCCTTTTTCTCTCTCATTCTATGTCTCTCACTCATTATTACTTACTATGTCTCTCTACCTCTCTCTTTCTCTTTACCCATTTATTCTTTTTTGCTCTCACTCACTTTCCCTCTCCTTACCTCCTTGTTCCTCCCTTCTTCTCTCTTTTTTTGATAACTCTCCTCTCTCCCCCCTCCTACACTCCATCTTTCTCTATCTCTTCCCTTCCCTCCCTCCCTACCTCCTTCCCTCCCTATCTTTGACTCTTTCTTTCTCTCTCTCACTTTCTCACTCTTTCTCTCTCCCTCTCTGTTCTCTCTTCCCATCTCTCTCCCATTCTCTGTCGCTCATGCTCTCTCCCTCCCGTCTCACCTCTAATCTCTCTACCACATCCTCTCTTATTCTCTCTCACCTTCTCTAAATCTCTCTCTCACTCTCTCACTCACTCGCTCACTCTCTTTAATTTTCTTATCTCTATCTTTCAATTCAAAAAGGTTGAGAGAGTGTCAGATAGATGGGGAAAGGAGCGAGTGAGAGAATAGAGTGTGAGGGAGGGGTGAAGTGTGAAATACAAAATTGAGAAGTGAAGAGAATGAGAAAAACAAGAGAGAAGAGAAGAAAATGAGAAATTACAAGAAATTCAGCATGAGAGAGATAGTGAGTGAATGCTCTCTATATTTCTCTCTCACACACACGCTCTCTCTCTTCTATCTCACTCTCTCCCACTCCCTCTCTTTGAAGGGTAGGAGGGAGGAAGGTGGGAGGGAGCTAGAGAGAGAGAGAGTGAAAAAGAGCTTAAGGGGAAGAGAAAGGGGAGTGAGAGATTGAAAAAGTGAGAGAATGTACGAAAGAGATTTAGAGTATGAGAGAGTTAAAAGTGGAGAGAGGCCAAAAGAGAAATAGAGCTGGAGATAGAGCGATAAAGTTGAGAGAGAAAGGATGGGAAAGAGAATGAGGGAGACAAAGAGGGAGAGAGAGAGAAAAGAGGCCGGAGCGAGTGTGAGAGAGAAAGTAAGAGAGAGTATGTGTATGTGGGTTTGAGTGTGAGGTAGATAGCAAGAGTAAGAAATTTGGTGTGGGAGGGTGTTAAGGTAAGATAAGAGAGAGAGTAATTAAGAGACCTAGAAAGAGATGGGAGAGGTTAAAGAGAGTTGAAAGATGGAGAGAAGACTGTGCATGTGTGAGAGAGAAAAAGATCTCCCTCTCCTTCAATTCTCCGCCCACTCTCTCCCATTCTTTGTCACTCTCCCTCTTCTCTCAATATATCATTTTCACTCATTATCTCTATCCCACTCTAACACTTGCTCTCTCCCTCCTATATCTTTTTCTACTCACCCACTTTTGCTTTAGCTCTATAGCTATGACATGAAAAGAGAGAGAGAAACTAGAAGAGAAGAGCAAGAAAAAGAGAGATCATGAGCAGGAGGGACAAAGAGATAGGGAGGTAGGGGAGAGAGAATATGGTCAAGAAGAACAAGTGACTTGAAGGGTGTTAGAGAGGGAAAGCTGGATTGAGAGAATGAAGATAGGGAGAGAGAAAAAAATCAATAAGGGAGAGATGTAGAATGTGATGAGGAAAAAGACTTATTGAGCTAGAGGGAGTGAACAGAGGTGGGCAAGAAAGAGCAACAGAGAGAGTAGTAGATAGAGAAAAGGAGAAAGAGGGAGATAAGGAGAAAAGTGAGAGAAAGAGAAGATAGAGAATGAGATAAAGAGTGGGAGAGTAGTGGAGAGTGAGGTAAGAGAGAGAAAGTGAGGAAGGGAGAGAGAGTAAGAAAGGAGGGACAAATAGAGAGGTAAAGAGTGAGGGAGGAAGGATGCAAGGGAGTGAGTAATAGAGAGAATGAGCAAAGATGCTCTCTAAAGGGAGGGAAGAGAGAGAAGAGGAAATAAAAATATAAAGAAAGTAGAGAAAAATGGATAGAGATAGAGAGTGAGGGAAGAGGGAGAGAC
>NEWO01000401.1:324294-335074 GCA_003013225.1 Phalaenopsis aphrodite
TCTCTCACTCTCATTCTCTATTGTTATCCCTCTTCTCTCACTCTCTCACTCTTGTTGTATCCCTCCCTCCGACTTACATTCTACCTCTCTTTATCTTCTTCTTTATTTATCTTTTTTTCCCCTTTCAGTCTCTTTCTCCCTCACATCACCCTCCCTCTCTTCCTCTCTTTCTCTCATTTCCCTTTCTCTCTTTCTTTATCTTGCCCTATCTTTCTTTTTTCACTCTCTCTCTGCCTCACTATCTCTCATTCTTTCTTTCTATCATCACTATGTAGCTCTATATCTCTCTCTATTTCCCTTCCCCTCTCAAAGTTTCCCTCCTTTCTAACTCTATCACTCACTCTCTCTTTTTCTCCTCTCACTATCTCTCTCTCACATGCTAGAGAATGACAGATAAAGAGAGTGAGTGAAAGAGAGATGGAAGGATTAACCAATCTCTCTCCCCCCACCCTCCCTATCTTAGTCTCACTTTCTTCCTCATACTTCTTTTATCTCACTCTCTTTCTCACTCTCTCTTACTCTTTTTTTCTCTTGATCTCTCTAGAAAGAGAAATAGAGATTGGGGGAGAAAAAAGGAAGGAGGAAGAGAAAGAAGAAGTGAGCATCGCTGCATAGAGAGAGATTGAGAGAGAGAGAAAGAGGTTGATAGATGAAAGAAGAGAAGGAGGCATTTAAGATATTAGAGAGAGGGTGTCAGAGGACAAAAAGAGACAATAAAAGAGATAGAGGGAGAAGATTAGAGAGAGAAAGATAGAGAAGAGTGGGAGGGAGGGAGGGAAGGAGTTAGGGGAAAGACGGAGAATAAGAAAGTGGGATAGAGGTAGAGAGAGTGAGAAATAGAGAGTGAGACAGAGGTTGGGAGAGTGAAAAAGAGAGAGTGTAAGATTGAGGAATGGAGTGATTTGCCCTCAATATTGCTTCTCTCTCTATCAATTACTCTCTCAAACTATCAACTGATCTCTCCCTCTATTGTTTTCTCTCTTCCTCACTATCTATCTCTTTATCTCTCTTCCCCGCTCACCTAACTTTTTATCTCACTCTCTCTCTCTTCTCTCTTCCTCACTTTCCTTTTCTCTCTTAATATCTTTGACCCTCATAATTTTTCTCTCTTGCTACCTCATTCAATCTATCTCACCATTCTCTCGCTTGATCTTTCTTTCTCTTATATCTTATCATTCTCTCTTTCCCTTAAGCTATCAACTCATCTCTCCCTTTTGATCTCTATCTCTCATGCTCTTTCACTCTCTCTCTCTTTCTATCTCTCTTCACTCTCATGCTTCTCCCACTCCTGATATCTCTCTATCTCTATCTCATTTTAAAAAGGATGGGGAGAGAGAGGTTGATAGTTTGTGAGAGAGTGTGTGATAGAGATGGGGAAGGAGAGATATAAATTAAAAGATAAAATAAGTGATTACAAGAGAGAAAATGAGATAGGTAGCAAGGGAGACCTTGCTGTATCACTTTCTTTCTCATTTCTCTCTCACACACTCTCTCTAACTCAATGGAAGATAGTTAAAAGGGGAGGGAGGAGATAAGGAGAATTGAGAGAGAGAGCTCGAGATAGAGAGATGGAGTGAAAGAGAGATAAGATGAGAGATCGAATGAATAAGATAGAAAGAGGTGGGAGAGAGATAGAGAAGTGATTGTTAAAGTGGGAGAGAGCTAATGTTAAAGAGAGATAATTACAAAGAGAGAGAATAGAGAAAATGAAGCGAGAGAGAAGAATGTGATAGTAATTGAGGGAGTGAGAAGTGAGAAAGTAGGAAAGTAAGAATGATAGAGTGGGTGAAAAGGATGATTCAAGGGGCATGAGAAACAGATTTGTTTGAGAGAGAATGAGCGATACAAAAAGGAGGGATAGAGCAAGCATGAGAAGAGAGTGAATTCTGAAGAGAGAGAAAGTGGAAGCTAGAGTGGGAGAAAGTTAAAGCTAGAGACAGCGTAGAAGAGAGAAATAGAGATAGATAGATATATATATATATATATATATATATATATATAGAAAGATAGATGATGAATAAGAGCAAAAGAGGAAAGATAGATGATGAATAAGAGCAAAAGAGGAGAAAGAAAGAGAAGATATGAGAAAAAGAAAGATTGAGAGATAGAATAGTGAGAGTGAGAAAGAGTAAGTGAAGTTGTAAGAGAGAAAGTGATAGAGGGAGAGAGTTAAATAAATTTAGAAAGATGGAGGAATGGAGGCAGGGTGAGAAAGTGGAATAGGAGAGAGATGGGTGAGAGAGGAAGTGCGAGCGAGTGAGAGAGAGCATGATAGATATATTATGAAAGAGATATGAGTGAGAGAGATAGTGAGAGAGCTAGAGAATGATGAGGTGGTGAGGGAAAAGAGAGTGATAAAGAAAGAGGGAGCAAAAAGTAAGAAGAGAGAAAGTGTGGGTTGAGAGGGAGAACAAATAGAGAGATATAGAAAGAATAATGAAAGAAGAGAGAGAGATAGATAGAAAGAGTGAGTGAGAGATAGAGAGAAGCTAGGTGAGGACAAAAATAAGTGAAAGAGGGAGAGAAGAGTGAGGGAGGGACAGAGAAATAAAGAGCTTTTCCTCTTCTTTGATCCTCCTCTCACTCTCTCAATCTTTAACTCTTTCTCTCTTTTCTCTATCTATCTCATTCTTTCTTATTGTCTTTCTCTCATTTTCTCTCTCATTGTCACTTTCTTACTCAGAGAAAGTGAGAGCAAGGTAATAAAAGGTACAGAGAAAGAGGTACAGATATTGAGAGAAAGAAAGGCGTAGAGCAGAAAGAGTGAGAGAGAGACACTAAGTATGGAAAGAGATGGAGGCATACTCTCCCTATCTCCCTCCCTCCCTCCAAACCTCTCTTCTCTTCTCTTTTTTCTATCTCTTATTCTCTCAATCATAGAATCTCTTTATCTCTATATCTCTCTTTCTTGTTCTCTAAAAGATGGAGGGACTGAGGGAGATAGAGAATGAGAGAGAATGAGGCTGTTAGTATGAGAGAGATAGAGAGTGAGATAAAATGATAGAGAGAGATGAAGAGAGATATAGTGAGAGATAGAAAGGGAGAGAGTGATTGATATAAGGAAAGGGTGAAAAGAATGTTTGTATGTAGAAGCGGTAGCAACCAAAAGGAGGGAGGCATATTTCTTTCTACCCCATTCACTGTCACTTTTTCTCTCTATCATAATCATCTCTCTCTGAATTTCTTTAAATTTCTTTTTATACTTTCTTCCTCCCTTTCTCGCTCCTCATATCTCTCTTCCCCATCCCTATTTCTCTCCCTTTCCCTCTCATCATCTATCCATCTCCTACACTCATTCTCATGCTCTCTCTCCCTCCACCTCTCTTTTCCCTCCCTCTCTCTCCCCCTCCCTCTCTCTATCTCTCTATCTCTCTCTTGAGCTCCCTATCCCTCTCTATTCCTCCATCCCTCACTTCCTTGTAGCCTCTTTTTAACTCTCTCAACCTCACTCTCTTTCACTGTCCCTTTCTCTTTCGCTTCATTATTTTCTCTCTCACTCTCTCACTCTCTCACACACTCTTTCTTTATTCTTTCTCTTTATTGGTCCTCATACCCTCCCTCCCTAACTCTCTCTCTCTTTCAATCCCTCACTCTTGCTTTATTTCTGTGCTTCTTTCTATCACTCTCTCACACTTGAACTCTCTTTTTCTCTCTTCTCTCTCTCACACACACTTTCTCTCTCACTTTGTCTATTATTCTTTCTCACTACCTCTCTTCGGCCAAAACTCCCTCCCCATCCCTCCTTTCCTATCTCACTTCTCCCTCATGTCTCCCTCACTCTCATTCCCTTTCATGCTATCTATTTCTCTATATATCTATCTCTTAAACTATTAACCCCTCTCTCCACATCTCTATCTAGCTACCATTATCTCACTATCTCCTTCACTCTCCCACTATCTTGCTCATTCTCCCTCCCATTCTAGAACTCCCTCTATCTCTCACTCTCTCCCTATCCCTCATCTCTCTCCCTCAGTCTCTTACTTAATGATGATTTCTCTAGCTCTCTCACTTCTCTCTCTCATTCTCTCTCTAAGTTTACTTCCTTCACACTTTAACTTCTCACTCCTTGCATATCTCATTCATTCCCCTTTCTTTTTTCTTTCTGAATCACTCAGATAGCCCTTCTCTCTTATTTTCTCTCTCACATTCCCCATCTTTATCTTCTCTCGCTCTCATCTCTCATTCTCTCTCCCCCTCATTTGCTCCCTCACTCTCTTACTAGTGTTCTCTCCTTATTTCTCTCATTCTATCTCTCTATTGTATTCTTTCTTTCTCTCCCTCTATCATGCTTCTCTCTCTATTTCTCTTTACTAGAGGTTGTATGAATTAAAGAGAAATGGGAGAGAGAGAGAGAGAGAGAATAAAAGCAAAAGTGAGATAGAGAGAGGAAGCATGAGAAAAGAGAGTGCGTGTGACCATAAAAAGATGGAGAGAAGAGCAATATACTTCTCTCTCCGACCTCTTATTTTTCCACTCTTGCTCTCTCTCTCCCTCTTTCTTCCCATTCTTTTCTCTCTCCCTTCCCTCCCTCCCTCCCTCCCTCCCTCTCTCTTCTTCCCCCTTCTCTCCCTCCCTCTCTCTCAATATGTATAGAACATTCTCTCTCTATCCTCTCTTTGTTTTCTCATCACTCTCTAAAGATGGAGCAAGAAAGAGTGAGTGCTAGATAGAGAGCATGAGAGAGAATGAGAGTGAAAGAGTGTGAGAGAGGGAAGAGAGAGAGAGATGAGAAGAGATGATAAATATATTTTGATAGATTAGGTGAAGAGAAGAGAGATAAGGAGAGACATGCATAGAGTGAGAGAGAGAAAAGGAGAGTAAGTCAGAGCTTAAAATAAAGTCCCACATTTTTTCTCTCTCTTGCTCTCTCTCGTGCTTTATCGCACTCTAGCTCTCTTTACTAATTTCTCTTTCTTATAGTTTCTCTCGCTTGCTCGCTTACCTCACACTATATTTCCATTCTCACCGTAACTCTTTCCCTCCCACTCTTTTTTCTCCCTTGTTGAGTCATCTTTTTCTCTCTCTCTCTCTCACTCTTCTCCCTTTATCATTTCTCTTCTTTCTTTCTCCCTTCGTTCCCTACCCCACTTCCTCTTTGTCTTTCTTTCTTTCTTTATCTCTCTATTCTCTCACTTTCTCTTTCTCCCTCTTCCCTTGCTCCTTCCTATCTCTCTTTTCTCTCTTGCTCTCTCTTCTATCATTTTCTTTTTTCTCTCACACTCTCTCGCTTGCTCTCTCTATCTCACAATCTCTTGTTATTTATATTTTTATCTCTCCTCTTTATCTCTATTGCTTTATCTTTCTCTCTCTATTCCTCTCTCTCTCTCTCTCTTGCTCCCTCCCACATTATCCTTCTCTCTCACTCCTTATTTCTCTCTCACCCTTATTTCTACTCATCTCCTCTCCTTCCCCTTCACTTTCTCACATTAACCCTCCTTCCTTCTCTGCCACTTATTTTTTCTCACACTCTCTCTGGATAAGTGAGAAAATTGAGAGCGTGTGTAAGAGAGAGAGAATGATTGGGAGGAGAGAGATGAAGATATAGAGAAAGTGAGAGAGAGAGAAAGAGGGAAAATAAGAGTACAAGAGAGAGAGAGAGGGAGTGGTTTAACCTCTTTTCTCTTTCCATTTTTGTCTCTTTCTCTTCCCCCTCTATCTTTGAGAATTGGAGAAATAGATGGAGAGAAATAAAGTGTGAGAGAGAGTGAGAGAGATAGAGAGAAAAAGGGAGAGAGAGAGATAAATGTCTCTTACTTTCTCTCATGTAAGAGAGAGTGAGAGGGAGGGAGAGTATGAGTGAGAGATGGAGACAAAGTGGGAGAGAGAGAGGGAGAGAGGGGAGAAAAGGAGGAAGTATGAGAGATGATGAGTGAAATGGAGGAAGGGAGGAAGCGAGTGTGGGTGGAGGTGGAGATAAATAGTAAAGTGAGAGAAAATAGAAAGACCAAGAGATAAAGATAGAGAGGTAGAAAGAGTGTGAAAGATAGTAAGATAAAGGGAAAGAGTGTGAAAGTTAGTAAGATAAAGGGAAAGAGTGTGAAAGATAGTAAGATAAAAGGAAAGAGTGTGTGAGAGAAAGAAAGATATTAAAATAATGAGGGAAGGAGATATTAAGAGTGAGTGAACAATAAGAAATTTAGAGGGAGTGAGATAGAGAGAGGGCATGTGGAGAAAGTGGAGGAGGATGAGTGAGTAATAAAGAGACAAAAAAATAATAACACAGATGGAAAGCTATAGGGAGAGAAAGAGTAAGAGAGTGAGGGAGCAAGAGAGAGAAAATAAGAGATCGAGAATGAAAGAGGTGAGATAGTGAGAATGAGAGAGGGAGAAGAGAGTGATTGAGAGATGAAGAGAGAGTGAGAGACATGGAGAGAGAGGCAAATATAGGAGAAAGTAAGAGAGAGAGAGGGAGAGGGAGAGTGAGTGATAGTGATGTGGAGAGTGAGAGAAGAATTAAGTGAGGAAGAAATATGAAAAAGTGTAAGGTAAAAAACTAGTGAGAGATAGAGAGAAAAGAGAGAGAGACAATAAGAGATAAAAGGGTGTTGAGAAAGAGAGAGTGAGTGAGAGAGAAGAGAGACAAAGAGAGTAGAGATATTTAAGAGAAAAGAGATGAGAGATTAGAAGAGAGAGAGAGAGAGAGAGAAGAATGAGATAGAAAGATATAGGTAGAGGGAAGTGGATAACAAGAGAGAGGAAATGAGGGAGAGAGGGAGAGTTGTAAAGAGAGAAAGAGCAAGTGTGAGAGAAGAGGAAGACCAATTGAGAATGAGGAAGGGATGAGGAGGGAGAAGAGGAGAGAAGATAAAGTGAGATGTATCTCTCATTCTCTCACTAACGTCCTTCCTCTAGAGAAAGTATGTGTGATAGTGTATGAATATGAAAGAAAGGAGTGATAGCTAGTTAGAGCAGAAAAGGGATAGAGAAAGCTTTGTCTTCTTGGAAGAGAAGAGAGTCCGTGGGAGGGTTAGAGTTGGAGTGGCATGAGAGAAAAGGAGAGAGAGAAACCTTTCACACTCTCTCCTCTATCTCTCCTTATATCTCTCCGCAATCTCTCTCTTTCCCCTCTCATTTTCTCTTTTGCTATATGTCACTATGTCTTTCTCCCTCACGCATTCTTTATCTCTCTCACTCTCTCTCACTCTATCTCTCTATTCTCTATTTAAATGAGAGAAAATTTAGAGAGAGAGAGAGTTAATGGAGAGGAGAGAAAGGAGTCGAGGGAAATAGAGTGATAGAGCAAGAGTGTGTGAGAGGGAGGGAGAAAGTGAGTGCATAAGAGACAGAAACATAGAGAGAAAAAGTGGGAATAAGGGAGGAGGGAGTGTCAAAGAAAGATAAAGAAAATATAAAAAGAGAGGAGAGAGAGTGTGTGAGAGAGTTGGAGTAGAGAGAGTGAGAGAGAGAATGGGGGAGTAAAGGAGGGAGGGAGAGTCAGAGAGAGAACGAGAGGGAGAGTAATAGGAAGGGAGAGAGACAGAGTGAGATGTGAGTGAGAGAAGGTGAGTCTGAGGGCTATGCTTTAAATCATTTTGTCTCCCTCGAACTCTCCCTCTCTTTGTCTCTCTCCATCAGTTTGTCCTTTTAATATCCTTTTCCTCTCTCTCGCCCTCACACTTTGTCTCTCTATCTCCCTATCTCTCTTATTCTCACTCCAAAACTCTCTCACTCTTCCAATTTCTCTCCCTTTCTCGAGCGGGAGAGAGGGAAGGAGGGTCAATAATGAGGGTTGGTGAACAAATGAAAGAGACATGTTTCTCTCTCTATCTCTAGCTATATCTCTTTTGTTTTATCTTTTTTAAACTCTTCTCCCTCCCTATCTCTCACCCGCTCGTCACTCACTCTCTCATCCCAACTTTAACATCCCCAACGCTCTCCCTCTTATATCACCTATCTTTTGCTCTCCACCAATCTATCATTCACTCACTCTCTCATATTCTCTTCTCTCTCATTTTACCTCTTTCTATCTCTCCTATCTAACTCTTTGCCCTCTCAATCTGTCTATCATTCACTATATCTCCCCCTCTCTCACTCAAGTTCTCTCCCTTCTCACCCTCCTGCTCTCACCTTCTCTTTATCTTCCTCCTGCTCACAACACACTCTCTTTATCCCTCCCCCTCACTCTCTCTTACTTTCTCTCTTACCACTATCTTCCTCCATCCACACCTACCTCCCACCCTCTCTCTCAAATTCTCTCTCTCACACTCTCATCTTTGTCCCCTCTCTCTCATGCTCCCTCTCCCTTGTAATATCTTAGTCTTTTTTTGTAATCTCTCTCATTAGATTTGGCTTTCTCACTTTATCTCACACACTATCTCTCTTTTTCTCTTCCATTATAAAGAGTGGTGGAGATAAAGAAATACAGATGGAGAGAGAGATGGGAGTGAGAGATTGAGCGAAAAAGAGAAGGAAAGGGTGGGCGAAAGTAATGGATAAATAGCTAGTAATAGGTCTCTCTCTCTCTCTCTCTCATTCTCTTGTCTCTCTCCCTCCCTCCCTCTTCCTCATCACTCTAACTTTTCTTTCACTCTCCCTCATTGCTCTTCTATCCTTCCATACCTAACACTCCTTTTCTTACTCTCCTCTCCCTCTTCTTCTTCATCATTATTTCTCTAGCTCTATATCCTGTTCTTTCCTAGTTTCTCCTCACTTTCTCCCTCACCCTTTATCCTCTTCCTCACTCTCTAGCTCCCTATTTTGTTTCTTCTAGAGAGAGGGAGAGCAAAAGAAAGTGAGAAAGATGGAGAGAACTATTTAGAGGAGAAAGAGAGATGGACTAAGATTGACAAATGGAGTGATGAAAAGATCGAGCTAGAGAGATTAATCTTCTTATTGGATCGCTGGAGAGAAGATGGAGGTATAGAAGATGAAGTTTGAGAGAAAAGAGAAAGAGTTAAGAGAGGTAAGATAGTAGTGAGAGAAACAAAAGCATAGAAAAGAGAGGGAGAGTGAGGATGAGAGTGTGAGTGAGTGAGAAGGAATGAAAGGGGAGAGCAGACTATCTCTCTTACACACACACTCTCTCTCTCTTCCCCTCCCTTTCACTCGCTCTATTTCTTCTATCTCTATCTCACCTCTCTCCTCCCCTCCAACCCTCTCACTATTTCTCTATCGCACTCTATGTATCTCCCTCTACTCCGACATCTCTCTTTATCCCCCATCAATATCATATTCTCTATCACTATTCCACTTATCTCACTCTCTCACTATCCGTTCACATTTTTATTTCACTACCACGATCCTTCCCTCCCTCTCTCACTCACCTCATATCTCTCTTGATCTACCTCTCTCCCTCTTTCTAACCCTCCCTCTTCTCCTTATCTTCTCTCTCTATTTATGTTTTTACTCACTATCGCTCTCTCTTACTCCATCCCAAACTCTTTATTCTCTCCCTCACTCTCTCACTATCAATCACTCGCTCTCTCAGTCCCACTTTCTCTCTCTTTCTCTCTACCTCATCTCACACTCTCTTCTAGTTTCTCTTCCTCTCTCAAGCTATCAACTAAACACTCACTTGCCATCCTTGTCTCTCCAACTATTCTATCTCACCTTCTCTCTCAAACTAGAATGGGATGTAGATTCTCTCGCTCCCTTTTATCTCTCCACTCCTTCTCTCTATGTTTCTCTCATCTTTTTATCTTGTTCCCACCACTCTTATTTATCTTTCTTATATTCTCTCTTGCTCTCATCAGTTCTCTCTAGCACGCTCTTCTCTTTAGCTTTGTCTCTCACTCCCCCTTTCTCTCTCCATGCTCTAACTTCCCTAATCTCTCTCGGCTCTTTTCTCTTTCAATCTCTCTCTCCCACTTTATATCTCTTATTGCTCAATCACTCTATCTTTCTATTCTTTTTTATCTTTCTGTCACTCCCATCACAAGGGAGATAATCATGGTTGGAGAGAGCTTAAAGCGAGTGAGTGAAGTGTGTGAGTGTGATAGAGTGAGTTAGGGAGTAAGAGAGAAAGAGTAAGAGAGTGATTAAAAAATATGTATCAAGTGATAGAGAGTTGAGGAGAGTAAGATAGAAAAAAGAGAGAGAGGGAGGGATAGGAGTAAAGTAGAAAAGGAGAGATAGAGTAAGAGAGTGAATGAAAGAGAGAGAGAGAAGGAGATAAAGGGTTAGTGAGAGAGAGGAGCCAGAGAGATACAAAATGAGAGAGTGTGTGTGAGATAGAGATGAGAGAAAAAAGAATAGAGAGAACGTGAGAGAGGCCTAGTGAAGGAAGAGAGAGAGATAGAGAGAGTGAGGGAGAGAGTGAGATAGAGTGATGGAGATTGAAGGAGAGAGAGAGAGTTAGACAAAGAGAGTGAGAAAAAAGGAAGGTTGTTGTGAAAGAGATAGTTTGACCTACAATAAGAGGGAGAAAGCTAGATAGAAGATAGAAGGAAGTAGATAGAGAAAATTAGAGAAAATAGATAGACAATAAGAAGGTGGGTGAGAGAGAGAGGGAGAGCATGAAAGGAAGCTAGAGAGCGGGTGAGGAGAGGAAGAGATGGAGGATAGAGAGAGAAAAAGAAAGGGAAAGACCAGAGGGAGTGAGAGAGACCAAAGGAATAAAGAAAATGAAAAAAGAAATGATAGTTAGAATGAGGAGAAGAATAAGTAATTAAGAGAATAGAGATAGGGAGATAATGAGAAAGGTGAGAGAGTATGTGATAGAGTGTGAAATGTAGCTGAAGAGAGTGAAATGAATATAGAGACTAGATGAAAAGGAAAGAGAGAAGGATGGAAAGAGAGATTGAGGGAAGAAGAGAGAGGGAAGGGAAGAGAGAGGGAGAGG
>NEWO01000401.1:352279-405013 GCA_003013225.1 Phalaenopsis aphrodite
ATATTTCTTGTTGGTTTGACAATGATTTCTAATTTTAAACTAAAGTGTGGTTTCATTTTCTCCATGGATTCTGAGTAATTTTCTTTATCTTTCTCCTTAAAATGATAAGTAATTAAAGTGTTGGATGGAAGTTGTGAAGAGTATTGATCTTTAATGTTGGAAGAAGTTGTGATGATTTAAATCCATGTAATTCATTTACTTCTTGATTGGCTTATCCGGATGTTAAAATTTATTGTGAGAACATGTAAGAACTGGGATGGTATTGTCTCAGTCAACAATTGGAAAGAATCACATGAGGTTGTATGAATGAGAATTTAATTCATATGATTTCGTGCAAATAAATATGGGAAATAATCTTTGAAGGGTGTAGAGTTAAAAGAATTTAAAGTGATAGGTTAAAACCCCCAACTAGGTTTATTGTTTTAGGTTCTTATACGAAATGTTAGCCCCTAGGTGGATAGAATCAAGGGAACTCTAGAGTGAGAGTTGGTATCTTCCCTCTGTAGCCGGTCTTCAGAACTATTCAAACTTTAAATTAGCCAATGTTCTTTATAGCATCTCTAGTAAGGGTAAAGAGTATAATTGCTCTTATTTGGCACAACACACTTTTCATATTTCCACACTAGAATTCCTATACTTATTACTAATTCATGATAAGGAGAAAGGCATTTCCATATCAAGTGCTTTTCCTTACATAAACTCAAGTTATTTTTAGAAGTTTTTACTGTTTTGTCAAAATATCGAAAATTCCAAAAAGATTTAAATTTTAATTACTGAAAAATTATCTTTAGTTTAAGTAATTGTTTTTCTAAGAATAGAAAGTTTGCTATTCAATAGTGCATATTACAAAATTTTCTTGTAGGTTTGATATTTATGTCTTATTCAAAAAGTCCACACTTGATAAAAATATCTATACTTACGTTGTATCCCAATATATAAATTAAAGTGTTAAATTCTTATTTTCTTCACGATCAATTTTATGGTTTTGTTGAGAAATAAAGAAATATAAGTGAAAATTATAATTAAAGACATTGATATACAGTTGCATATAAGCAGTTACAGGGGATCAGATGCGCTGCGAGAAAATCTATCCCTTGATAGAGTGGAGGGGAACAAAAGTTATATTAATTTGCAATAAAATCATTGACAATCTTGCTAGACGTCCAAAAAGTGATGGTTAGGTCATCAAATATTCCAACAGATTAACTTTTGAAATAAGGGTAATTTTATGAGAAAACATGTAATGCTCGAGCTTTTGGGAGGCAAAAATCAAAGCTAGATAATGCTTCTCAATAAGTGGATACTTTACTTTAGTTGGTATTAGAGGTCGACTTAAGTAGTAGAGTGCATTTTTCATACCCTCATCATTGACCTGAGCCAACAGAGCCCCGAGAGAGTCGTCTATTATCGCGGTATAAAGTATCAATGGTTTTTCTAAGATAGGGGCTACCAAAATAAGAGGTGTCATTAAGTATTGTTTATCGTCCTCAAAGGTCTGCTGACATTTCTCTTCTCAAAACAATTTGGCATCCTTTTTAATTAATGCCGAGAAGGGATGACACCTACCTGAGAGATTAGAAATAAAGCATCTCAGATGTGCCAACTTTCATTGGAAGTAGTGTAGTTCTTTTAAGGTTTTAGGAGGAGGCATTTCCATAATAGATTTAATCTTATCCGGGTCATTCTTGATTCCTCGATGACGGACAACGAATCCTAGAAATTTCTTGACAGTGATGCCGAAGGCGCACTTTAAGGTATTCATCTTAAGATTATATAGTCATAATTATTTAAACACGATCCTCAAATCGTACAAATGGTCTATTTTCTATTTTCTCTTAATGATCAGATCATCCACGTAGCACTCAACTTGGTCTTGAATGAGGTCATAAGAAATCTTCATCATTGCTCGTTGATACGTTGCTTCGGCGTTCTTTAATCAAAATGGCATCACTGTGTAGCAAAAGATCCCAATCAGTGTTTTGAAAGCTATAAGTATTGTTTCCTCTGGAGCCATCTTGATTTGGTTATATTCTGATGATCCATCCATGAAGGATAAAATTTCATGTTTCAAAGCGATGTCCACAATCATTATGGTAACAACAATGGAAATTCATCTTTTGGAAAGGCTTTGTTTAAATCTCTGTAGTCGACATATACACAGATTTGTCCATTTGTCTTCTTAACTGGTACAATGTTAGCTAACCACGTGGGGTATAGTTCTTCTCACACAAAGTTCGCGTCTATCAATTTCTTCTCCTCGACATTGACTTGTTGCTCTATTTCGAGGCATATTTTTCTGGAAGCTTATTTTACAAGGGTCATATCTTTGTCCATGCCGAGCTTATGAACTGCAACTTCTGGGGATAATCCTGGCATTTCATCATAACTCCATGCAAAGTAATCATTGAATTCTGACAGTAACTTGATCAGTTATGAAGATTCTTCATTGCTGAGTAGAGAACTTATAAATGTATGTCAGGGCTGCTCCTCAGTCTCGAGATTAACTTCCTTCAGTTCATCAAGAGTTGATTTAATTTCTTCCTCAAATTATTACGAGGCATTTCTATTAACTGATCTTGAGAATCATCCTCTACATCAAAAAAATCCTTGTTCGACCCGCTAGTAACGACCACATAAAATTTTAAATCGTCGATTGGTGTTACTGTACCAAATCCAAGACCGTTTTTTGAGTCAGGATTTTGACTTTTGACATTCCATAATTTTTCAAAAAACTTTAACATATCTTTTGGCATCTATTTTGACACATATCTCTATTAAATTAACTTTTGTACACAAGGAGAAAAGTAACCAAAAGGTAATTCCATTAATTCATTTGAATCCTCTACTAAATTTGCATAATTTTCAAAATTAGTAGGAGTAGAAGCACAGTAATACTTGATCAGCTTTGAACTAGTGCTATGAACTTCCTTGACCTCTAAACTCTTGACTTTTTGAGGGAGAATCAAAGTACGGGTCATGGAATTCACATAGTGGTTGATCCAATCATACATCGACTCATATTCTATTTTCTCCACCTCTTCCAAGGAGATCTCGTACTGTGGTTTCTTTAATTTTATAGTCATCATTTCCTCCTCAGAGCTTTCTTCATCATCAATGTTGATGGTCAGCTTAGTCCATCTAGTAATTGTATTGGTTCTCCCCCATCCACATCCCTGGCCTTGACCTAGAGTGTGCATACTAAAGAACCCCCCCACCAACTTATTGCAAAAGAATGGTGACAGATTGCTGAAGCATAGCTAAATGGCTTTGCCCTTGTGATCCTTCTAAATCTTCATTTTTATTTGTAACAACTTCATGAGAAAAGATAGTTTTCTTTAGAGGCGTGTAGTAGGCTGCATCTTCATGAATGCCAACTTCATGAACCAAAAATGGTTGTAAATCTCCTTTAATACAATGTTCTTGTCCTTCCTTGGAATATTTGATGCACTGATGTAGAGAAGATGGACCATGTTGTGCTCATGAATCCACTGTTGCACAAGTAAAGCATTGAAAGAGGTCTCAACGTCGATGATATGGAATTTTTCGGTTGTTACTAATTCTTCGACTTTCATAAATAGTGTAATTGATCCAAGGGCTTTTCCTCCCTTTTGTTAAATCCTCTGAGCATCATTTTATCAGCTGTAAGCTCTTGAGCTTCAATATCCAAATAAGTCAATGTATGTAGACTCATTAGGTTGAGTGATGCTCCAGGATCTACCAAAATTATAAATAATACAAATCTGTTGATATTAAATTAGATGTAGAGTGGACGGTTGTGGTCAGCAGTACCGAGCAACAAGTGTTCATATGTGAAAGTTATCCCATGTTGTTCTTTTAACGAACAAATATCATCTGAGGATGTGCTAGCCAACTGAGCCAAGAAAATCTCTGGTTCAAGCAAGGTTGTAATCAGAGACTTTCTAATCTCCTTTGATAGGATCAGAGCATCGTAGATGCTTAGTTTAGTCAGCAACCTCCTAAGATGATCTAGCACGTTAAAATCTAATTTACATAATCCTCCAATCTTTACTTGATTATTTGGTTCTTCTATTGGAGGAGGTGGAGGTAGATCTTTATGAGTAACTATTTGTTTTCCTTTATTTACGGGAGCTGACCTCAAGGGTAACACTTTCCCGCTCCGTAGGTTTATCTCTGCAATTTCCTCTTCTTCTTGTAATTTTGTAGGTAAATTTTCTATTGTCTCGTCTTCATCGGAGAGATCCAAGTTGATAGTGAGTGGTGTGCCATGACACTCGAGGACTGGCTCCTCACTTCCGGTGCTATCATAATCAGTATCGTCGATATTTTCTTCGTTCTTGTCAAATGGGTTCATCGGACTTTAGTATGATTTGAGGATCACTTTAGGAATTGAGATCAAATTTATATTGAGCAAAGTCAGTTATGTTATCACTAGAAATAGTTAAAACGTAGCCAAAATTAAAATCTTTATATTCATAATACCTTGGTGGGGCAAAAAGATAATCATACATGGTCAGGGGTTCGAGGATTTTCTTCTTTGAATCTGAGACAACCAATCTAACAGAGGTAGCCCCTATCAAATCCCCCACTCTATCAGTATTCATTATATCATTCTTCTCTTTCTTTTCTGGTTGCAGTGGTTTCTCTGGCAAAATCACTATCTTGGACTGAGGGAGTTGTAGACTCTGAATGGTTGCTTGAGGTGAAGTGGTTTGAATCTGATCCAGTATCTTCTTGGAATATTTAGTCCAAACTGTACTCCATCCATCCTTTTTTGAATATGGATCTATCCGAGTAATTTGCTCGGCTGAAATCATATTTGCAAGACCTTTTTTAGGTTCCTTCAAGTACTCTTTCGGGATCGCTATATTCCCTTTTTTAAGATTTTTTTGAGCCAATCCTTGAAGACAAAACATTCCTCTATAGTATGTCCAAGCATCATGTGGTATAAGCAATAATTGGGCTGATCTTTTTTGTCAACTTCCTCAGGTTTCCTTGGATCTGGAAATCTGAACTCAGGCTTAAGGAAGTGTCATGTATTTGAACTCAGGCTTCTTCATTAGACTTCTGAATATTTTAGGAACAACTTCATCTTTGAAGGAATATACCATGCCCTTTCATTCCAAATGGGTCAGACCCTTCTTATCTTATTTTGAATATGATCCTCTTATCTCCTGTCAGATTTTTTGTAAACTTACAAACTGAACTCGGGCTTCTTCATTAGACTTTTGAATATTTTGGGTAGAGCTTCATCTTTGAAGGAATATATCATGCCCTTTCTTTCCGAAAGGGTCAGACCCTTCTTATCTCCTGTTCGATATGATCCTCCTTGATGCGACTATTGGCTAGACAGGCCATATTGTTGTGTTTCTTGTTGAGCATGATGTAAAAATGAAAGAGAACTTTGATGAGAATATTCTTTTTGTATCTTCATTGGTTTCATTTCCTTATCAACGTTGCTACTATCCTAAACTTCTTCTCTATTATTCAGGTTGTTCTGGTATTCTCCAATTTTTCCTGAGAATCCATGTGTTTAACCTCCTCTTACAGATTGCTAGCTTTCCTGAGTAGCTTCTCGAAGGACATGATGCTGAGTCCCTTAAGCTTGAAAACTATTGTCCCATGGATGCCTTTGAGTTGAATCTAAATTGCATGATGTTCCTGTAGCTGAGGTTCGTACTTCATGTTAAGGTTTCTCTACCTTAAGATATAATCTACGATAGTCTCTTTAGGCTTTTGCCTCTCTACTATGAGATCTCCAATAGAAATATGATTTTGTGCTTCAACAAGTCTCTTTACAAATATCTGTTCTAACTCGTTGAATGTCTTCGCTGATCCGTTGGGCAACTCGACATAACAATCAAATGTTATTCCTGATAGGCTGCTGACAAACTAAAGGAAAACGAAGGCTTTGTTACCTTTGATATTACCAAAACTGTCTCAAAAATGTGTTATTTATTATCTGACATTTTCAGTTCCGTCAAATATCCTAAAGTTTGGTGACACAAAACCCTTAGGGTAGGGTACGACATCGAACTCCTCCGTGTAAAGTCTACCCTTTAAAATCAATGCACTGCTCTTAGATTGGTCGAAGTCTTCCCAAACTTGTTCGACCATTTGTTTAAATTCTCTTTCTGGTATGATGCTCGATGGAGAATCCTTCTTCTGTTGATCATCTCTGTTAGTTAAGGCAATTTCCCTCCTTTCATCTGTGATATGTACAATCCCTGGCTGATTGACTTTTGGAGAAGCTAACTATTGTGCTTGAGAGTGATCGTGAACCGTAGCCATGGCAGCCATGGACTTGGTCATATCTTCCATCCTTTTCTCCATTTGGATGATTTGCTTAACCCTTAGTAGAACAGCCCTTTGTAGATCTTCTACGACATTCGCTTCAACGAGAGGTTGAGCGTCGCGCATAGATGCAACAGCTCTAGTTTTGATGCATGAATATCCATGAAATCTTCATTGAGATAGTCATTAAAGTCAAAATCTTCATAACCATTATCAATGGAAATCTGATGTTCACGGGATAACTCAGAAATCTTGACCCCGAGCTTCTCAACTTTTTCTTTGATTATTGATTCCTGTATCATCTTGAGATCTGGGGAACTCTGTTGAATATCCTCCATTTTTTCATCTAACTTGGTAGTAATAGCTGCGATGATGTTGGATTTTTTTGGACCATTGCTTCATTCCATGATCCTGCCCTACGAGCTCACTGAACCGTATTGGTATGATAACCTTAGATACCCATACCTTTTTCCTCGATGGTGATGTGTTGAGAAGAGGTGTCTCAACAAAGGCATTGGCATGCTGAAGAGAGGTATTCTCACCATGGTGTAGACTAGATACAATACTGGGTAACCTCTTTATATTTTCCTTAAAAACTTTTGAGACGTCCATATGTCTGGTACCTGGTAGAATTCTCAGACCCTGACGTGACTCAACCGGTCGACGACCTGCAGGTCCTGGAGTAGTAATAATATAATCAGTGATGATGATTATGATATCAACTCTGCTTCCCAGGCATAACCTGATGGGAATGTGAGCAAGCAAAGTTTTTGTTGACCTTTGAGATCGTCTGGCGGATCTGACATCTCTTAAAATTTCTTTCTTCATGCGAGAGGATATTGCACATCACACTCGTTTAAGTAATTTGCTGACTGAATAACCCTCTTCAGTAGCTAGTCTCCTGAATATTATACTGACTCGAGTGATAAGAGCATGCTTCTTCCTTTCCCTACCATGTCCATGAGGTGGCGGTAAAGTAACAGCAATCTTGTGGACACTTTCATACCCATTGGTGACCGTTATGGGATGGAACTTACTCCCTCACAGAAGTGGATAAGTCTCCAGCAATCTTAGTGCCTTCTAGTGAGGAACTTCATCAATAGACATTTCTTCAAAAATCTGGGCTTTAGCAACCTTTCAAACTTTTCAGTTGCAGTTTCTTCTTTGTGACCGAGTTATTGGCATAAACTTCAAACCTGATCCAATTTCAAACACTGATGGCGGGACAGTCAATCCTTCGGTTGTATTTTCAATGATCATGACCAAGTTTTCCTTAGCAGAAGTGGGAATAATAGGCTTAGCAGGTGCTGGGGCAATATTTTATATCTTCTTGCAGGAAGGGAAATCCTAAGGGCAGTTCAGGCTGAACTCAATTGATGGCTCTCAAATTTCCAGAGCGGAAACTTTCATTACGACAAAGGGAGCCTTTCTGAGCATGACTTCAAGTTCATTGAATTCTGGTTCAAACTTGATGGTGGGGGAGACATTTTGGGCATCATGGTTCATCGACAGGTTACACGATAAAGTGAGAGTAGGGAACACCATTGCAACGGCTTAATAAAGAATGATTTTGGGTTAGTTATTTGGCTAATACCGTGTAATTCTAGTGCGGGCACTAATGAATTAGCAAAGGTCGACCAATAAACTGAGCAAGTCTTTTATTTTAATATTATTTTATGAAAAATATTTTGAAATTTAGTAAAAGTAACATTTTAAAATAGGAGAATTTAATTAATTATATAAGGAAGGTTTAAAAAGGAAGCGCAACATGACACAATTCGATTTAATTTGCAAAATAACAAACTAAACTTGAAATAAAAAGTGAAGCTTAGGACCCAGTGCGAGACTGACTTCATAACGCATAATGCCCAGGTGGAACTAGTCCACCAACACACCTATTAGGGGTCCGACCCTACACAAAAGCCAAAAGTCCTAATGAACACTTGACTCTCTCTATCTAAAGGTGATTGAACAAACGGTCCTCAAGTCTGAAAGAGTTGACCGTACTTCCAAAGAAAGAAATGGGTGGAGAATGCCAATGGAAGAAGGTTAATTTGGTCCATAAAAGACATGGACACATTACCAATGTATGAAGACAATATTCTTTGAATTAAATGGAGAGAGAAACTACTCCCCAGTTGAGTCGCCAGAAGTTGTCGGCACTATTTTTAGGGGGGTCCAGTAGAAGCTGTTGGTCGTCATAATCAAAATTCTGTTGCCCGCTTAAGAGGAACATTTTAATCTACATACATATATTTAATTTTAGAAAAATATGAAGTCAAACTAATCTCATATCTTTCAAAGTTTAGTTGAAAGAGCACTACACTTCAAGCTATGTATCCACCTCAAAAGATAAACACATAACTTGATAGTGAGACTCCATCAAATAAACTAAAAAATGTATGACATCTGTTTGGTCTGCAAAACCATTTTTTTATAAGCCTACAAGTTCCCTTATTTAATATGGAAAATGAAACAAGGTTTATATAAAGCTGGGTTCTTGAAAGTTTCTTATAAAGGTAAACCCTTATAGTTAATTACATCTTAAATAACCAAAGTTACCTAAAATAACACTCGATAAAAATAAGAGGATATTATCTTCAAAGAGGTCAAAGGAATAGGTCTTTCCAATATCAGATAAGGAGGTCTGAAAGGGGAATGGTTCAAATTTGGAACATTTATTTTTGGAATCCAAAGGAAGAAATACTAGAGGATGTCACAGAACTTGAGGAGAATCTCAGTGACTTACTTAGCAATTCTATTGTTTGGTTTCAATTTAGAGGAGAAAATTTTAAATGTTTCATCTTGCTAATTTTATTAATTAGGGCTTACATTTATGTGAAATGATCATATAAATAGTCTGGAAGATGTGAGGACTTAGATCGTGACGAATGACAACCTCAAAATCCTAAAGCAGGTCAGGGCTTAAATTGTGTAGCAGAGCCATACAAAAGCCTAAAAGAAACTTGAGGATTTATGTCGCACTTGGCGGACAACCTCAAATTCCTATGGTTGTTTAATTATAAAGAATAGCTTAGCCGGTGTAGACATGTTTTGCTGTTGAATATGACCTTGCTGCCCACAATGCTAGCTCTAAGCTCCTCATCATGGCAAGTTTATGTTTTCTAATGTGTCAAGTCATGATGTCAAATCAAATGATTCCTAAGGTTATGGTTATTTAGATATTATGGGGAATGTTAAAGTTGATTAAATTGACACCGGTTAGGATCCTACGGTTCCCTCATTCTTGCACCACTATTTTCTTTCAGATTCACTTAATACAAATGCATTTTCTAAAACAAATTGAATGAGTTCTATACTTTCATTTAAACTATGAAAAATCTCATTAGCAAACATAGGTTACCTCCTCTAAGGGATTCTCGATCATCCGATAGAGACGTTTTAATTTAGTTGCAATTTTTTTTTTGTGATTATATTTTGACTATTATGGCGGAAAATTTTATCTTGTTTAAATTTTTAGTTTTGTTTTTGATATGCAGGTGACTTTAAGCATTCAAGCAAGAAACAAGAGGTACAAAAAGTAAATGCAATAACTTAAAAGCATACAAGTTAATTCTTCCCACTCCTTCACATGAAAAGTCAGCTTTGACAATATGTATATAATTTTGCAAGGAATTCAAATTGCAGGAGTAGATAAAGGAATAGCTACCAAACCTCAATTTAGGACTTTATTGAGTCTTGAAAGATCTTAGTGGTTGATTTTAGAGTAAAATATAGTAAGTTCAATTTGCGCTTAAAAATATTTAAGAGATCCTGAACCACTTTGAAGATTTCTTGAAATATTTCGAGTTCACTTTGAACTTATCATGTTGTTTTATTAATCATCCAAGGTTAAGTTAAGGTTATCCCATTTCTCAAGGAAACTTGAAGTTTTATTTATCCCAAGGCTAGGACACTCAATTAATCAATCGATATATCATTTAAGAGTTATATGGGTGGGTGCCCCAAAGACAAATTTAAGTAAGTAATTTTTTTGGTTTCCAAAGTTAAAATCGAGCTTGTAGTGTAAAAAGGTGTTAATCATCAATCATGTTATCTTCTAAATCTGATCAAATAAATTTAAATATCAAGCTTAGGTCACTATCAAGCCCTGAACAATCACAGTAGGTGAAATGATAACCTAGCAAAATTTGGATTTTAATGACATGCATTCTTATTAAAATATCACATTGCCATCAATTATGGACTTAAAATTAATGAAATATTATCTTTCTAACTCGAACCCATCGCTTGAGAATCATTTAATTTTGATTGACTTCCAAGTCATGATAAATAAGGAAACTACAATTTTGTTCTTATTATAGAAAAGGTTGTAAGTGAGCTCTTATCTTTTAATTCCATTGCATTTCAATCACCCAAACATGTTCATTAGGATCAAAATTACCCATCTTCCCTTTGATAAATCCTAAATCTTGATTGAGGCACCAGAACCTGAATTTACTTCTTTTGCCTTTGAATCCCTTCACCTCATAACTTATTAATCAAAATTCAAATGACTTTGATAATTTTTAGAGTGTTCTATCCATGGGTCAACTAAAACATCTGAGGACAAATTATGGAGTTTCAAAATTTAATTTAATTTAAATAATTATTTTAATTTTAAAAGTAGCATTTTAAAAAAAGATGTACTTAACTATCCAAAATAAAGATTTTATTTATGAAAAAATTATTAGGGGTCCTTTTAGGTCAGAGAAACACTTAGGCAAAATTTCATAATTTTTTAATCAAATTATTAATTTAATTTTGTAATTATTTTTAATTTTTATGATTTTCTTTGAATGGAAAAGATGTTTTATTTACAAAAAAAAATATTTTTTTATGTTTATTAAACCTCTCTGAGCCCAGGGAACTCAGAGAAACAAATTTGTATTTTTATAATTTTTAAATTATTTATTATAATTATTTTACTAGGAAAATAAGAAGATTTCATTTTAAGATTTAAATTTTTTTTTAACTTAGAAAAATTAATAAAAATATGCTAATGAGTTCTAAGTGATCGGGAAAAATTTAGCACAGTTTAAAATTTTTTGGTATTTTTGGGATTTTTAATTATTTTTAGTTAGTGTAAATTTAAAATAAAGCTCAAAAATCAAGTATTTTCTCACAAATAAATTTTATTTTTCCTAAGTGACCCTCATCAGAAGGAATTTAGAAAAACACTTTCCATAATTTTACCAAATGTATTTTATTTAATGTATTTATTTTTGTACAAAAATACAAGGTTTTTAAGAAAAGTACCTCTAATACTTAAACTTAGTAAAATAATTTTAAAATTTTTATAGTGGGTAAATATGATTTTTATACAGAGTTTGGAATTAATTTTATCAATTTTTTATTAGTATTTATTTTACATAAATTAAGGAAAGGTATATACATTTAATTAACTATAAAAAAGTATAAAATGATTCAAATCATCATGACATTTTTTCTAAGCTTCTCTGAACATAGGAAACCTACTAATATTATTCTCATAGTTTTCCAAGTGGTATTTTAATTTAGATAATTAAGATAAGTCAAAATAGTTATCCTAGCTTGAGATTTAAGGTTAGAATCATAGTGATGCCTTATGTCCTTGGAAAAATTAGAGAACATCCTTCTGTCATAAGGAATGAACCATAAAAGTTTCAAGCCATGGTGAGCAATGCTTGATCATAATTATTTAAAATACTCTAGAGAGTATTTAATTCATTAAATTAGAGATTTAATAAATAATTTTTCATTTTAGTGCACATTATTCTCCTCTGTTCACCAAGGAAGAGTGTATTTTTTTTTATTTTTATAATTTTTCTAGAGAAGGATATAGACTTTTGAAGTTTAGAGATTTAAATAAATTCAAGAAAATCCATATTTTCCTACTTAAACATGCGGCTCTACCTCAGCGTCGTCCGCTTCAAACATTACATACGACACTCCATTATTTGATGCCGCCAGCCACCTCAGCTGCCTTGAGGCCAGCCTTTTCGTTCCAAAAGTTCATCCAGCCTAATCTCCTCTGTCCATTAAATAAACACACGATCAGAAGACTCTCCTTCATCATCCCCAAGTGTCCAAGCCCAAGAACCGTTCACACTAAAAACCTTAAGATCTTCGTCTAGACTCAACCAAATTGCATGGGGTTTATTTCTAAACCTTCATCTACTCAAGAGAAACAAATGTATACTACTAATACGGTATGAAATACAAAAAATATGTATGGAGAAACAAAATAAGTTCAGATTAGGGTTGAGGTTCAATACCTTTTTCTGAGAGGGGAAGCCTTAGTTAGATGGTTGTGATGGCTTTGATTGGATCCAACAAACCTCCAGATGAAGTTCAAGGCCCTGGTAAAATGTCTAGGTATGATTTTGAGAATGCTTGACTGTAGGTTTTTGTTTACAAGTAAGTTAGAGGCTCTCTATGATGGGGCTTTTGTGGGTAAACAACTTCTCTCACTCAGGGGATGGCGTGTGCACAGTTAATTAGAGTTTGTTTCACTGTGGAGCTATGGAATAATTTGTCCAAGTTTTGGGGTAAATTTTAGTGAATAAATTGGCTTTATAGGGTGGCTATAGGTGGCTGAGAGCACGGGAATTACATAAGTTTTGGAAAAGCTCTGGTGAGATTTTGGCAGAGTTTCCTCACAGTTTCAAGCACTCTCTCCTTTGGTCATGGAGAGCACCATTTATAGCCATGACTTCTTGATGGAGCTCAGGGCTTGGAATTGGGTGCTAAAGCATGCTGAGGTGGAGGCAGGAAAGGCTCTAGTGGTCAATGGGAGTAAGCCAAGGCAGCGAGGTTTAATATGTCCACTTGGGGATCCCTTGGGATGGCTATTTCCAGTGGCTAAAGTGGTGGCTGGCCAGTGTCTGGTCACCTCATAGCTTAGGGAGGTCAGGAGGTGATTAATTATGATTAACTCCCAAAGGAAAGCAATGATGGAGAAGATATTTTATGTTTAGGCCAAAAATGGGTAAAATACTCTAAATCAAAGGACCATTGGTCCATATCTCTTCTAGGTTGGGCTAGATGATTCTATTCTGGTCTCTAGGCTCCATTTGGTGACTGTGTTGTCATTAATTTTTTCACTTGGGCATGGCTTAATCAATTTTTGTGCATGAGTTCAATTTGGGTTGAATTACCTTGAAGTTGGGTTTTGATTAGGCTAGACGTGGCATTGAGCCCAATTTTTTGACCAATTTTGTGTGGACGATTGTCATAAAGAGTTAGAAAAGAATTGGTATGATTTTGAATTGATTCGGAGGTCCAATTTGAAGGAATTTTGGACATTTGATCCATTTGGGGATGTTGGGCTATACTTCGGTTTGGGTTGAGCTAGAGTTGGGTTAAGTCCAAATTGAGGGCTCAAAATAGTCTAGAGGAATTTTGTGAAAAGTTAACATTAATTGGGTGCCAATTTTAGGGTTTGGTCATTCAATTTGGGGACATTTGGAGACATGGCAAAATTGGGGGTTTTGATCCAAGTTGGATTTCAAGTAAAATTAAGGATTGAAAAAGGCCAATTGACGGTTTAATTTGGTATGTAGAGATGTTTCAAAGAGTTTATGTGCATAATTTGGTTAATTGGAAAGATTTGGGGGTTCAATTGAGGGGGTTTTTGGTTTTTGGCCAAATTGGAGCTTTTTAATTTGGGTTGAACATGGACTCAAATGTGGGTCGATTGGAATTGGATTTGGTTTGAATTAAATATGATCATGATGAATTTGATTTTAGAATTAAAATTGGAGAAGATTGGGATCCAATTGGTGGACATTTAGGGTGAATTTGGGAAAATTGGGCTTCCAAGGGCAATTTGGGGTTTTTGGTCAAAGTTGGTCAAATTGATTAAATTAGATTTAATTGAAGGATCCAAATTGATTTTAAAGACATTTGAAATGATTTTGACGGCTTTGGGAAAATTTGGTCCACTAAGGGTTTTTTTAGTAATTTTGGCAAATTTAGGGGTATTTTTGGTAATTTTGGCTAATTTGGGAATTTGTGGGCAAATTGGATGATTTCAAATTGTTTGAGATGATTTTTGAGAAAATTGGGTTTTTTGGGTGAAATAAGGAATTTTGGTCAAATTTGGGGTTTTGGTTTGTTTTGGTAAATTGGGAAGATTTGGGAGGCAAAAGGCTAAGTTTGGTATTTTGGTGAAATTGAGGTGCCAACTACTCTATTTGAGCTATGGACCAGAGGAATCCTCTACTTTCGGTCCTTCATGTAATGGCCTTAGCTAGAACTTAGCTTAGCGATAGTGGGTCTAGGGGACCATCTGCATGAGTCTCCCAAAGGGTTAAGGTGTGAAAGTTAGGTAGGTTTAGGCTTAAGTTAGTGAGTGGAAGTGTAATTTGTAAGTGAGTGACATGGTATGCACTAGCTCAAAACCAACACCCAGGGTCAACCCTAAGGCCATGCAGTCTTATGGGGATTCCCCTTGAGCTTTCCCATATTGACCCCAGCCTCCAAGTGCAAAAGGTCACGACCAATATGTGAAACTTCAAGTTGAGAAAAGAGTTTAGAATTTCTAATGATGAGGGTTCCTTTTCTAGTCCTCTAGGAATAGTCAACAGAAAAGTCCTATGGCTAGGCCCTAAGCTACTAAGGAAGAAATTAGACCTCAACCAAAAGTGAGGTCAACAAAGTTTGCTATGAAATTTCCTTGTACTCCTTTCTACCCTTGCTATGATCAAAATTGTTTGGTGAGTGGAATGGAGAATATCACTACTGATCAAAAGTGTTCCTAAAGGTTGTTTTTACCTAGATATTTTTATTTTATACGTTATTTCATTTCATGTGGTGTGCCTATCATGTTTGTGTTAAGACTTAGTGTGGTTTGTATAGTCTTTATTTTATGAACATCTAAATGATGTCTTTGTGGTTGTGTTGTATGTATTGCAATTATTATTAATATAAGAAAACATTATGTTGTGTTGTGAGAAATTGGCCTTATGCATTCAAACTAGAATTCGCAAATTTGAAATTTTTGGATAGGTGGCAAACTCAAAATGTAAAAATTTGGCCGTTAAAATTTCAAAAAATCGCCTTCTACATCCTAAATTTTTTATTTCCTCTTCAAATAAAATTTTTTTTGATATCTAGATGAGCATGAACAACGCTATAATGCCACCTCTTGGAGATATAATGCTATTCATCAGGCTATGCATGGCGCTATAGCGCCACCGCCTGACGCTACAGTTCCAAACTAACCCGTGATTAATTTTAAGTGCTTGGACCCACAAATTTCACCATTTTTACCATTATTTCATCTCCTTCCTCAATTTTTCACATTTCGCTCCCCTAGGGTTTCAATTTGTGCTTGACTGGCTTAGAGATAGACTTCCAAACTTGAGATTTCTTCATATCTAAGTAAGATCTTCACCTTAGCTTTAAAAAATTTTGATTTGACAATGGATTTCATCCACATTGAGGATTAGGCTGAAAATTAGAAGATTTGATGAAAATAGTGTGAAATCCATGGTTGAATATTTATTTTTGTTTAGACTGTGTTTTTAAGAGCGTTTTAAAGTTGAGTTTGTTATTTTTGAAATTTATCTTAAAATTTTTTGTATAAACCTGACTCCTACAATCAAGAGAGGCAAGGAAAAAATATCTTTTGATTCTGATAAGTTTTCTAGTACAAAGGCATGTGATAGATAAGCTGATCTGCAATCAAAGAAATTGATTGTAGAATGCAATTTTCTACATCCTAGGGGTACTATTGAATAGTTGATTGCGGAGCGACAGTTGGAACACTTTTGTTATTTCACTATCGTATCTGTGATTTTAGTTGTTTGAGAATTCTATGCCAACTTGCTAGATAAATGTGATGAATTGGTTTATGTGTGTGAGCAATATGTGGATATTAGTTTTGTTTGAATTAACCAAATATACTAACTGGATAATGTTCCAACTTGTTCCTTTTTAAAGTTCCATCCTACTTACAATGAATTAGATGAGATTATGGGATTCTTTATGATGTAAATGGAGTTTAGAAGATTAATAATGGGTGAAAGGTGAACTTTTATTTTTTAAAACATAATGTTCATTCTCGAGCATGACAGTATTTCATCTCTCGTATATTACTGCCTACCAACCATTTTATTGAGGTAACCCATGAGAGAACAACTTTAAAGGATTGTATTCAAATGAAGAGACCTATTGACATTGGCTCCCTCATTTATACCAACATGTTTTTTTCCTCGAGAGGAGGAACTACAGGAGGTTTGGCCTACTCTGCTCTTATTACTACCTTATGTGTTGGATCTACAGTGAAGTATGAGACTTGGGAAGAAAATTTTCCATCTCATAAACCCATTGAAAAAATGAATTTGGAAAAATATGAGAGACTTTTTGAGACTAGACCTAGAACTGGAGTTAACATATCTTATACTTCAGCTTCTACTTCTGCTCCTGGTCCTAGACCATCTACTTCTAATTCTACTTATCTGTAATCGCTTAAGAAATAAATGATGATTGAATAAGGATATATCATAACTTTACAAAATCAGGTAAAAGGCCTTGAATCTGATTTGTATTATAGTGATGATATTATGCTGAGGAATAATGAGGCTACGAGGAGATACACGGCGGGGTGACAATTATGTGGAATTTCCTACTCGCCACCCCCCCCAACTTTCACACCATATAGGCCTTCTAAGATGGATGAGGACAATGATTTTGGTGAAGATGATGTTGATGATGATGGTGAAGTTGTTGTTGGAGATGATGAAGATGTTGATGTTTACTTTGTGTTTTTTTTTGTTTTCTTTGATGTATTAGAATATTTGGACTTTTTTTGTACGTGATTTGTTGTATTTATGCTGCAATGTGCTTATATTTAGTTTATTTTAATTATTGTTTCTGTTAAACTATTAGTTCTACTTTTTATCTTCTGCTCCAATTTAAATTCTAAATTAGAGTTTATTTTATGTCTTTATTGTCATGCATGTTAATCTTATATTTATCACTACACTGTACTTGTCCTTTTTACTTGTACCTGCATTAATTTCTCTATTTTTAAATTTTTTAAATTTTTTTCTCTTCCTTCATGAACTTTCCTACATTAAATTATTTTAAAATTTTAAGTTTGGGAGAATGGAGAAAACTATTTTAAACTAAACTTTATTTTGTTCTCAGGAATTGTATTTTCAAAATTATTTTTAACAAAACCTGTGGTATGTAGAGTTAACTTTAGAAAACTATATTTTCAATTTTATGAAAGTTGTAAGAAACCTAAGTAAAATGTTTTTAATAATAAAGGTTAATTCTAGAATTATGATATTTATTATGAACGGGTTGGAGTTATGCTTTTGCTATTTAAAGTAAAGAAAACTGTATTTTTGGTATATTAAGGATCTTAGATTTATACTTGAAAAGAAAGAATTGAGACTTTATGAAAAATCTCAAACCTAGTACACATTGCTAAAGTAAGGAAATGTGTAATGTTTTTAAATTTAAGTGGAGGATAATAGAGTTCAAGATCATTAAACATTGTCTAGATATAGTAATCCTCACATGACATATGAAAAAATAAGGAAAAAAAGGAGAGAAAAAAGGATTTAAACAAATCCTAAAAGAAAAAAGAAAAAGAAAAGAAAAAAGAAAAAAAAATATATGTGAGGAGAAGCTTGAGAAGATGCCTAATTAAATATTGGCTCTACTTGAATCAACTTAAGGAAACTTAATTACATTTCTAACTTATAATTTGAGTATTAACACACTTTACTAATAAAGTTCTCATGAAATTCTTTTTTTGGTAATTCTTTTAAGTATCTTAAGTATGGCTAATTGCATTTATTTTTTAAATAAATAAAAAACGAGAACTTTTGAACTTAACTACTAAATGTTCTTGAACTTAATTGCTAAATGCTCTTGTAAATAAAAAATCAAAGTCGGTAAAAATTTTTCTGAAAGTTTTACTACATTAATTATAAAACAGAAATTACATAATTCTTTAAGTTAAATTTGCTACCACATGTTATAAAATTTATATGTAGAGTAAAAGGAGTTACATGAAGACAAATAATGTTTATATTTGGGGGAATTGTTCCACCTCAATATAACATATTTTTAGTGCATAATTTATAAGCATATTATGTACATTTTTCATGATATTGCACTTTAAAGGAATGCATTTTGCATGTTTTTGGTTTCAGGTACATGGAACGAACATTTAAAGAAAATGAGGAAAAAATGGAGCAAAAATGATAATTTTTTTGGGGCTCTATAGCGCCACCCCTTGGTTCCATAGTGCCACAGACGAGCGAGAAGGGATCTATATTGCCCTAGGTTGGTGCTATAGTGCTAATAACTACCTTCCTAGAACATGCATCAAATTTGGCCAATTTTTTGAGGAATGTTTGAAGCAACCATTGGTTATTTTTTATTTTCTATTTATTAAGAAGGATTTGGCCGAATTTAGGGACCTTTTGGAGCCTTAAAACTTCAATTGGGCGTCAATAGTGAGTTAGGTTTCTCATATTTTTTGTTCACGTGTAAGTGTAAATGTGTTTTAGTGTGAAGAAGTTTGGAGTTTAGTTAGAGGAAAATCCAGAAGTTTGCTTGGGGAGAAGACATAAGAAACTTTGTATTTGTGTTTAATTTTTGGTTGTAAGACTTGGATTTCAATGTAAATGTTTTATTTTTGTTTAATCTCCATGAACTATGAGTAGTTCCCTTTCTTTCTTCTTGCATATGGGACTTAATCTTGTCGGATGAGAATGACTTAAGAATTTCTTTTTACTATAAAAAATTATAATGGTATTCTCACTGAATCTTAATTTACTTTACAAACTGGCAACTTGTGAAGTTAAAATCCATTAAGAAACATAACGACACCCAACTAGTAGATACCATACTTCATTCTAGGCAGAGTCATGGCGATCACTTAATGTTTTTCTTGGTTCTTTCTAGATCTCGAAGTCACCATCTCACCTATTTATGTGTCATCGTGTAATTTTCTTATACGAATAAGTATCCTCCTAAATCAAATGAATGAATCAAAGAGGAAAGGAATCAAATAATAAAATGACGTACGATAATAAATAGATAAAAAAATCAAAAAGAAAAGATATGGAAGGATTAAATAGTGGTAATCATCGTGTTATGGATCAAGAGTATACGTCCAAATAGAATCGGATCGAAGTACCTCAAAAAATATCATCCACATGAAGAATATGCATATAAACACCCGTAACCAGAGAATGAAAAAGGATGTTTTTGTTCTGGGGTTAAAAGTCTACTAGAAGAACGTATTTCTACTGGTTAAATAAATCATGGGGAATACCCAAGAAGACTCACAATGAAAGGAGTTTTGTTTTGTTTTCATGAATCTGGGTCATAGGTTATCAAAAGGTGGTTATTTCGTATTGGATGGTCCTAATGCTTTGAAGCTCATGTCAAGCCATCAATGGATAGTGGCTCCTCACGACATGGTACCTACGAAATAACAATAAATCACTTCATGGGGGTATCCCGATATGTCATAGATCATCTTGGCAATAAGGGCAGAGGACAAATCGTCGTATCATAAACGGGTGGCATCTTATTGGCATTGGGTTGTCATAGTGATATTAGCGAAGTCGAAAGAGCAGAGAGGGCTCAATAGAGATAGTCAAAGGTGGGGAGAAGTAGTCCTAAGAGGTAGAAGTAGCCAAGTCAGGGTACCATGGACCCGTCATCCCAAGCCACTGGGACCTTAAGTCTACCTGGTTGTAAAGGTAGTCGACCTAACACAACTAGAGATCCCCGGTCAGCAATTCATGAACCATGTTGTCTGCGGGCATCTCGGTAGCCCTAAGGTCAAAGGAACGATACTCTATCGTATGACTATTGGCTGTAGCTCCAAGAGGTGGGACTTGTACCTGCCAAACTGATGAGGATGCCGTAGGAAGGAACAAGAAAGGGAAGTTTAGCTATAAAGCACAAAACACTCAAATAAGAGGACTTATACCCCTTCTGGATCGGGGTGTCTCCTAAATCCCTAAGCTTGCTTAAAAACCCCCTAAATGAGATTATGCTGAGCCAATCGGATTGGAGAAGCACGTGGGGTACTCTTCGAAACATGTGAATATGATGCAATTCTCTATCACATTGCTAAGTGTGGAGGCCCTATTAAGTATGATTGGGTTGTAGTCATGCATGTAAACTATTTTTAAAACCAGCCCGAAGGCCATGCGAAAAGTAAAGATTAATTTACAAAAAAAACCTTGAAATTTTTAGTCCTAAAATTTTGATTATCTTAATCTTTTATTATTAGGATTTTTAGAAAAAGAAAATTAGAACGTGAGGTCTAGATACACGGAAAGAAACAAAATAAAATGCTCCAACATGCAAGGGCACATGAGAAGAAAAAGGAAAGGAAATCAACCCAAAAGAATATTAAAAAAGGCCAAATGTCGCTGGACCGGCAACATAATCCAGGAAAAGTAGTAAAAGCAACTGGACTGCATATACAAGCCAGGTTCTAAGTCTGTACAAAAATGTAAACTTCAGAATTAAGGTACAGGACACGAGCTGCTGCTCCTGATCCTCATCACATGGTTTGATGCTTCCTACACATCAAAAACCGTGCCCATACCTTATTTCTGATACAGACTCTCCTAGGACTTTATTAAATACATTTTAAATAGAAAATAAAGACTCTACTTGTATAAAATAAGTGTTAGTGGGAACATCATGCATTGTAAAAATAATAAGCAGAGCCTTATAATTAGGGGAGCTAAGAGCACTTACAAGTAAAGGATTAGAAATCATTACATGCTCCCCCCATAATATAAGCAGTGTGAGTGTGTATAAGTAGGCACGGCCCCTGCAAAAGATCTCCCTATTATACTATCACACACAAGAAGCATACAAGCACACCAACTAAAAGGTGAGAAGGTGACACATGGCTAGCACAAGACAACACAACACATAACAATAGCTAGAGGTGTTGAAAATACTACCTAGCATCCTAAACCCTAGCATAGCAAACCATCTAACGACAAGTGCATCAAACTAGTATCTAAGTGTGGGGTAAGTATGGGCATGGTATGACTTTGACAGGGTCGTCACTCCTACCCATCCTAAAGATCCGAAAGATCTGAAGGGTGTCACGAGGAGGGGTGACACAAGTTAGATCCCATAGATTCATAGCATAGTCATATTCATGTCAATCTTGATTAATTAACTTGCATTGCTCATCCAGATCGACCCGGTAAGCAATGCTCGTTAAGGCATCATGACCAACATGGGAGTAACTCTCTTAATAGGTCTGGCTCGCTATTCTTGTGAACATGCAACTGCAAATGATTGGTCAATACATAAGTGATTAGTGTTCCATGTGGCAAGGACTCAAACAATATGGGAATACCGTAGTGGCAGCAACCTCAAGAGATATGTCGAGGCAGCAGTGACTCAACAAAATAGGCATGTCAAGGTGGCAACGACCCAAAGAGGATGGACTTGTCATAGTGGGAGTGGTCCTAGGAGGTATGACGATAGGGCAGTGAACTGTAAAGGGTAGGTATGTCATGGCGGCAAGGCCCCAAAAAGGGTGAGCATGTCGTGGTGGCAGTGGCCTCAGGGGGTATACTGATAGAGCGGTGACATGTTAAGGGTAGGCATGCTGTAGCGATAGGGGTCTGAAGACAATGTGAAACTAGAGCATATGATCATAATCATGAAGCCAGACAAATGTAAGATAGGATGCAGTAATGTAATCATACATATGCACTATAATACGCAAAAATGCAAACACACATGCAAGACAGTATGATGGTGCAAGTAATTGCTCGGCCTGGTCGAGGAATATGGTTGAGCCAAAGTGTCATGCCAACCGGCTCAGGAAAGCCGGTTGGAATGAAATAAGATGCTCATCTGACTAGGGCTACAGGTCGGAGCGAAATGAAGTGCTCGGAGAGTTGGGGCTGACGATCGAAGTGAAGTGAAGTGTTATGCAACACGCAGAATGCAACATGCAACCTTACACATGTAATATGGAGCCATTCTTATGATAACAACCTTGTCGGTAAACTTAGAGTCAACATATAAAAAAATTGTGATAGTCACTTTTGCTTCAGCAAAGCGAGTGGGGAACTTATCCTCGGATCTCCAAGGAGAAGTTCTCCACCACATCGTGAAACGGGTTAGTAATAGCGCTCTTCCTGATGTTACGATGCCTCTGACCCTTCCAAAATGAGCTAATGACTCACATTTTCTCATTTTCCAAAGGCCTACTCTTTAATATTTTTAAATAGATTGAAGTGACCAAAGCAAATGAGAGTGAAGGGGGGCTCCAACCTTTAAGATTTTTGTGTTAAAGCTAGTAGTCAAATAAGATTTCCTCGGCTATCATAGGGTAATTGGTTGCATAAGGAGAATGCTATCCTATAGGCTAACTCTAGTAAAACAAGCGATCCATCACACAGGTGCACTGTCGCACCGGCTCACGTCGACGGACGCACCTCGTATGAGCTATCGAACCCACACACTTATCACCACTAAAGCCTAAGGCTAGCTAGAAAGTGAAATGTAAGAGGTCTAAATAAATTATATCTCCACAATATTTGCATGAAGCCTAATATAGTTAGAGGAAGCTCCTTCACAAAAAGAAAGTTCCTTGCTTCCTTCCAAATAGCGATGGTGCCTGTTGTCCGGAGATGCCGAGGTACTCCGACGAAGCTTCCGGTCGTCGGGAAGGTAGAATAGAGATGTGTGGAGGTTAGCTCACGACGACATAGGTTGAGAACAAAGGAAATATGTAGGGAGAACCTAAAGACTGAAGCTATCTACTTTGTTTGCTCTAGCGACGATATGATGCCAGCTAGGCCAAAGTCGACGAGGTTAAAAAACTCAGGAAAAGTTAGTCGGCCAAACGGGAGAAAGAAAGAAAAAAAACAAGCAAATGAAGGTGGTGGTTGAAAACTCAAATAAGTAAGCTCGGCTAGAGGTGTTGCTTGGCTGGTGAGGGGTTCCAACGAGGAGGAAGCATGCCGGCAAGGAAGACTGATGACAGGTTGAGGTAGATCAGTGGTTGACAGACCAAAAAATAAGGAGGATTAAAGAATGAAAGGAGTGTCCGGCGACTGGAGAGGCTCTGACAGCTTGTGCCGATTGCAAGGGAGGTTTGATGAGGGTAGACTGTAGCCTAGGGAGAGGGAGCACGAGCTCTCCAGGCTCCTCTTCATGAGACCGAGCAGGAGAGGAGAGGTGTGCGTAGCTTTTCTTTTTTTTTTTTCTTAAATAAGGTAGATGACCTTTTCTTTTCTGCGAGAGAAGATATATTAGGATACATTTTCTTATTTTTTTATCACCTCTCCCTTCTTTTTTTTCTATAGGGGATCCCTCAAAATATATTAGGACAGCTTTATTTTTTTATTTTTTCACTATTCTATTATTTTTTGGACTACAGGAATGTAAAGGTTTCCTTTATTTATTTATTTTTTTTTACCCTTTATGAACATGCACATGGGAAGAATTTAATAGTAGAGATAAGGCTACATGCCTGAAATTAGTAGCACACGTGAATTTAATAGCATGCGTGAATTTAATAGTTGATCATTTTTTACTTATTTATTATTATTATATTGTAAATAATAATAATATTATTATTTTTCACATTATTTTTGCCGAGGCACGTCCTTGTGGCTAGATGAACGTCTCCCATAAGTAAGATCAACATTTTGAACATGTTCGCGCTATCTGTTTCTTATTCCAGGGAAGTTCAAACCACTTTTTCAGCAGTTGGGCATACCATGATAATTAAAGTTATTTTAGTCCACCTGTTAAGCCGTAGCAAAACGAGTGCTCTCAGGAGGTAAAACCAACGTTTCAAACGCACTCGTGTGGTCCGTTTTGTTGTCTAGAGTTGTTCAGAAAATTTCATTGGCTACTGGGCATTGACCCAATTTCACATGTGTCATGAAGAAAAATATTCATTGGCTCGATCGGAGTCGTCCAACGTACAAAATGTTGATCAGCCTTTGTGTAAGCAAAAGCAAAAGCCTAGTAAAATGACCCCCGCTACGTGCCCCGTCAACACGTGCTGGTGAATCTTGAGCGGATGTCTCGAGCTACGGGAAACACTAAATGCATGAAGCATGACCCCGATAAGCTCAGGTGGACAAATTACACATGTGACATCAAAATTGATGCCAACAAAGGTCCCCCAACAAGTGTGTTGCCTCACTGAGGCACAGTGCACTTGTTGGCAATATCCTCAAGGAGATTCTCTCCAGGTAGTCGAGGTGACATCCCAAGAGAAGACTAAAAGAAACCTTGACCAGCCCAGACAAACTAGACAACGAATGGTCAAGGGTGTGGCTAGCCAGTCGAAACCAACCATTCATAAAGGAAACCTAATCAGACCAGAGAAACTGCATAAGGTATGGCTGGGGTGGTGGTCAATAGCCAAAGCTAACTGTCCACTGAAAAGCTCAACCAGGCTAGATAAAGTGGAAATGTAATGGCTGAGAAAAGGCCTGCATGAACTCACTTGAAACGATAGATTGATATGTCTGACTTATCTTTTGAAATGATAGAATTGATGAAACCCCACACCTGACCTCATTCATAACGGCGGGGGAGAAGGATCAATCATCTCATGTGAACAAGTCTCCTATTATGTTTCTCCTCAAAGAGACCCTGATTGGGAGTCTAATTGATCCCTTTTAAAAGAAACAACCATCACTTTAATCAGGGTTGGGAAGCATCAAAATATGGAGCTATATGAAGCCAAACGTGTCAAAAGACAAGGCGTTTTCATAACAAAACCGACTACAATGTCATATGACTGTTTAATCTAAGAGAGGTTGAGCAAAATGAAATGCACCTAAGAGAGGTTGAGCAAAATGAAATGCACCAAAGAAATAGTGTTTAATCTCAAAGTTAAAGCCAAAATATTCCAAATAAAAGAAAATATCACACTCGCATGAGATGAATGGGATGAGCATAATTGTCACAATCAACCATGATGGATGGGGCATGCTCGATATGGACCCTATATGAAATGGGCAACAAAAAAAAGTAATGCTAGGAAAAGACATGATTTTACTGCATAAGACAAATATTAATTGAATTGAATCCCATCAACTAAAATATTGCGATGGTTAGCTAAGTTATATGTGCTAACCAAGGGATGCTCGACCACAAGGCTAAGCTCAAGTCCTCTAAAAAGAGGGTATCTCTCCCATATACTCATGAGGAGCATGATAAATGTGTTTACCACCTCATTTATGATGGTTGGGACACACTCATTTGGACCAGCTCAAGGAATGGAACTGAGGAGAAAGAATAAGAGAAGTGCATGGCTTCTCTTATATCGACTACTGATTTTACTAGGTATAAGTCGCCCATAGGTCTTCCACTTTTCCAGTATGACAATTCAACATTTAGTCTTAAGATATGCATAAGACCTCTCTTATGCATCATATTCTATCATGAACTATGCCACACAATCCTTTAGTACTCATAAGTAAATCATAACAAGTAGTTCAACCAAGACACCATGTGATAGACGTAACTTTATTGCCCAATAACTGAATTACAAAGTACATAATGCTTTGAGTAATAATTTATAAAATAAAAATGCATCCATTAAAGAATGAGCCTAAGCATAGTATCTCTTCAAGTACCGCCTATTGATGGGGGGCATGGGGAGGGTTCCATCAGCGTCAACAAGCATGTAGGCTTCTCCATCGTAGACCTTCATGATCACAAACGGTCCTTCCAATGTGGGCTCAAATTTCCCATGACTTCGACGATGAGATACAATTAGGCGGCGTAAAACCAGTACTAAGGGTTTGATTAGGGCAACTACATCTTATCCAGCTTCTGCTGATAAGCAGCTGATTCTGATAATCTGCTGATGACCAGCTGATCCGGATAAGCTATTTGGCTATTTAGTTTGTGCGTATGAAAAACAACTTATTCTGGAAAAATGATCATTCTGTCACTGTTCTGAATAAGTTGTTTAGATGTTTGGTGTGTGCTTTTTGCAAACGCTTATTTACAAATTTTTTAGCTAAATTAACAATCTGTGTTGCAGAATTTATTATTTTCTCAAATTTCACACATGAAAATGCAGAAGATTTTAATAACATTTATATAAGTCAAAAAGTTCTGATTGCATCAAATAAGCGCAGGGACATTTACGAAGTATACATTCACACACTAATATAGATTATAATATGACGTAAAAAAGAAAAAATAACATGTTAAAATTACAAGGAAAAATATGACAACATTGATTTTAAAATGTAAAAGCACATCACGACAAATGTTGCCCAGTTTTGATACCTCAAAACCTTGAGCAAACCTGTCTGACTGGGATATCGTAGAAACGCAATAACTCAAACCACATGCGGTTGTCTCCCATTGTGGTACTATCAAACTCCTAGCAACTGTGTCTGATTGGGATATCATAGACAAAGTTCCACTGTGAGCCCACCTGAAGAATTTGCAGTCTTCCGGTTCTTGTCCCATCACGGGCACCTGTAGAATTTCCGCCCGTAGCTATGTGTCTGTTGTGACGTGAGTAACAATGTTGGTAGCCCACATCGGCACATCACTTGCCTTGACTTTCCTGAATGCCTAGAGCTCATTATCCTGCAATATTTTTAGAAGTAAGCTTATCAGTCAAAAACAACAACAAAACAAAAAAAAACTTAACTTACCAAAGTGTGGAAGTTGCAACAAAGTTCTTTGGCCATCCAATGTGCTCCACTATTATATCAATAAAAGTAATCAAAATAAGAAGTATAAAACTTGTTTCTCAATTATATCACTTACCCTGGCTTCACATAATTCAATTAGAAGAGATACAAAAAATTTCATTCTCATAAAATGAGCTTAAAGCTCATATTAAAGCGAACTAAGTGTTATATAACACCCCCCATTCTCCCATCTTCATATTAAATCGAGATACGGAAAAAAAATATAACAAAAGTATTTTTGGTATAGATGCCCATTAATTTCAAATAGCAAGTTTATGATCGGTATTAAAACTTTTATTCCATCAACATCAACTTTTCTACATAAATCGCAAAGCCACTTCTTTTATATCAACCTCAACTTCAGCTTTACAGTACAGAAGTATAACAGAACCATTCATAAGTGAACATTGGGTGTGATATATGCAAGTTTGTATAGATTGAATGGTATGGATTTAGATGACCTAAAATATATACATTTACATACACACCAGCTTAGGTGTTGCGACATTCAATTCAAAATGACAGTTTCTGCTTTTGAAGTGAGACAACAAGGAATTTGGTTGCCTGTGCATTTAGGCCTTCCAAAATCACCTTGCAATATTTCCATGCATACCACCTAATTCTTATGTATTTACATATCTAACACCTATATTTAAAAAATGAAATATACCTTTTTATGTAGACACCACGACATATAAAAGTATATAGAAGCCAAGGCATATAAAAGCCATGACAAGTCAATCGAAAACCGACCAGGTACATTTAAAATTTACAATTGTATTTCATTTAAAAAAACTTGTGTGCTTATCATAAATGCCACTCCATTTCGCTTAACTTCAATTTTTACATATATGGCTCCTTAACTATGAAAGAAGAAGTGTATGTCCTCAGTTAAAGCATACCCCTATCCGTGCTTATGTAAATCTTTTGTATTTATGCATAACACCTTCTCCATTCAAAAGCATTTTATGTAAAGCGAGGAAATAAGCAAACCCCCTTCCTCTCCAACCATCTTACTACTTCCACCATTTGATGAAATTTTGTAGCTAACACAGCAAAATCAAGAAATCCTTTTAAACATTTCATTTTCTTTCCCATCCAACCAAATAATTTTCCTCTAAATCTGACCCACCCAAAAATACCACTTTTGAATCTTGAAGCAGCTAGTCATTATGTAAATGCAAAATACTTCTAGTTTTCCATGCTATAACCATGATGAAATTATGTACAAAACCATTAGCTCAAGAACATCATGAATTAACCCATATGAACAACCAATAAAGAATCATAGCTTATATTTAATACTATTTGATAAAATAAACTTTTGCAAATTTCCCTTCTAGTACTATTTGATAAAATAACAAAACAGAGCATGCTCTTCCTTAACCATGAATCTGTAATATTTTTAACCTCAAAGCTATCAATTTGTAACAGAGACATGAGAATATTTGGATAATTGTGGGGGATACAAACGAAATTCACTCCAATGCCAGAACACCCATATACAATCAACAAAATAAAGATCTATACCATCAATAAAATGAAGATCTATACCAACAATGTTTATCAGTTCAAAATAAGTAAACATCCAAGCTGTTAGAATTGGGCCATGACAAAAAAAATGAATTTCAGTAGTAGTAATAAAAAATGAGTGAAATGAATGTTTTCCAGATATATGTCAGTGATTGCCCTTAAAAAATTGGGCCATCACAATAATAACATAACACCTTTCATACTAATAGCATTCAAGCTTAACATATATTCGTTGATACTTTGAAGTGCAACATATATTCAAGTGCAAAATACTATAAAGTGCAGCATACATTTAAGCCTAGCATATATGATACTTTGAATTACAACATATATTCATTTTCATGACAATAATAGCATAACACCTTTCATACTAATACCATTCAAGCCTAACCTATATTCATTTATACTTTGAAGTGCAACATATATTCAAGTGTAAAATACTTAGAGGTGCAACATACATTCAAGCCTAGCATATATGATACTTTGAAGTGCAACATATATTCATTTTCATCACAGTAGTAGGATATCACCTTTCATACTAATACCACTCAAGCCTTCCATATGAAATAGTTCAAAACTTTCTAAACCTAAAATAAGGTACCATTAATAATTGTCTAGCCAAACTTTATAAAATACTACTTAACATTTTTCACTAATGTCGCCTGCTATACGATCTCTCAGAGTTTCCATTTCAGATGCCCCTTCACCATCTCTGGTATTTTTTTCAAGTGAATCCATTTCGAGCTGCGATATGGTGCGGCCCACATAGTACTTAAATGCTTCAAGGGTAATTTAGTGTAAATCCACGTCAACCATGGCAAAATATACATCAGTTCTTGAAGGGTGCCTCCTAATAAAGTTGTGTAGTGCCATGGTAGCCACTACTATCTGGACCTGCTTTGGAAAAGGATAAGTGGGCATATCATGCAATATAACCCATTTCTTCTTCCAAACTCCGAGTGATCGTTCGATTACGCCTCACAATGATGAATGTATTTTATTGAATAATTCTTTCTTCCCACGTGCTACACCGCTTGACCTTTTAAAATCTAGGATATGATACTTTGTATCTGGTCAGTTGGGGTGAAAAGCAACAAACACTACTTAACATGTTTCAATAATTCTTCCTTCCCACATGCTACACTTTCTTCAGATTCACCTATGTGCTCAGTTGCAATGTCATGTGTTAAACCAACAAAGCTCTTGTCAGTTGGGGTGAATGCATGACTTCCGGTAGCGACAACACCTACGAACATGCTATCCAACTTTTCCTCTAATACTGGATCAATGCCCCTAAGTTTGAATATTTTTTTGCAGCTAGCACTAACTGTAATATAATAAGAGACATAAATAGTCAAAATCTTTAGAAATATGCAATCAATGCAAAAAACAAATATAGGTATGTATTTACGACGAACTTCTCAGCCCACCATTCATGTGGTGCATCTATTGTCCGCTCAAGTGGATCCCAACCCAATCCCATTGATCCTCTTTTGAGTTCTTTCCAAATTCTCTAGTCTTATTTCAAATGATCTCATTTATTTTTAAGTTTCATCCAATCGTATTCCCTTCCGGTGAGTTCCTTGAATTTAACACTTAGGTTATGTCAAACTTCTTTATTGAAATAGGTGGTCAGCCTATTACCGAACTCGACTTCCCTCACACAAAGATCACAAAATGTCAAGGTGGTCTTTTATCCCACATAGCCAATGATCCACATTCTCTAGATGTACTCATTTTCACTGTGATATGGACAAGCTAGCATGAAATTAGTGGTGCTCAATAGAAAAATTGTATGTATAATAACAATTGGGTATAAGGAAAGCATTATTATTATATAGAGATGAGCAATTCATACTTCTGTATTACCCTACAAATATTTTCTACGAATGAAAATATTTTATATAATGAGTATTAGAAACAGAAGGTGTGACTATATATTCACTATGATACATACATGGAGAATTTAATATCTGCTATGTAATTCCAAAACATTAGCTTCACTTGGTTACATTGTCCACAAACACACAATAAATTATTTAGCAAAACATATGAGAAGACAAAAGAAAGTCATTTATTAACTTTATATAGTCACCAACAATGAGGTGGGTTTTGGTTTATAGATAGTCTACTAAATAGGTCACCCTTTTTACCTACATATATCTATCAAACGTATTCATTTAACCTCAACAAGACTACATAAAAATATATTAAATGGGCTGAACAATTTGCATGCTTTTGCTTAGAGGAACCCCCTTCATTTACATCATCATATTTTTAATTAAATACTAAAAAATCATTTCCACTTATTTTCCATGCCAAATTTCCAGCACAAGACAGAGGAAAGACTGCAATAAGGTGAATTAATTGCACAGAAATCAATAACATATCCTTTCACAACATTCCTACACCAAACCACTTCATTTCATTAACAGAAAAAAAAAGCCTAATATCTAAACCTTTTAACACATTGCAAAGGAGCAAAATAGATATAGAAATTGTAACATGAAGAGATCCACCACAATCAACTTTTTTCATAGCCAAAACAACAAAAAGAAATCCCCTACATTCACCAAAATAATAGATCAAGCATATGAGATGTTAAAAATAAAGTACAAATCATAGATCTATAATCCAGAGATCTAACTGAAGGAGAAAGAGAGAAAGAACAATTCCAAACAGTGAAATCACCTCCAAATTCACCGAAAAAAAAATGGATCTACATTTCCACAATAAATATTCGTAAACCCTAAAACTGGATCTACTAAACATCTCCATATTCATCAATATGGGGGAGAGAAGGGAAGATCGGAGGGAGGACCACAGGGAGGAGAAATAGGGAGGAGCGCAGAAATGAGGGAGAGGAAGGAAGAGCAGAGGGAGGAGCGCAGGGAGGAGATATGCCTACGGAGTGTCGACGAAAGACCTGCGGAGCGATGGTGAAAGAGAAAGGATCAGAGCGCCAAAAGAAGCCTTCGAACGAACAGACCCGAAAAAGAATAGGGGCAGGGGAGTAAAACCTAGGAGTGCAAATGTGGATCATGGGTCTATCCCGACAATCTGCGTGTAATACAAAATTAAAAACCCTATTTGCCGATACGTGGCTCCACCACGAGAAACAAACACTAAGAAGGCGTTTTCAAAGCATCGCAACACCTATAAGATGCCTCAAACGGGCACTAACTCCCCAACTATGAAGGTAAGGAGCATCACGAGCTTGTCGTGGCTCTGGCCAAGAAAGCGTGGTATATCTCGAGGCTCTGTTGGGCTTGTAATCGTAGCCCCTCCAAGCTATCAAGATCTTCAAACCTAAGTTAGGTATTTTCCTCGCTATTGACATTGTTGCTTATAATGACACGCAATGAAGGTAGTTCAACTTCTAAAGGAACGACTGCTTTGGACCCAAAGGTCAATGCATATAGAAGAGAACTAGTGGGTGTATGATACGTCGTACGATATGCCCACAAGGCCTCTGAGAGCTTCTTGTGCCATTCTTTCTTGTTGGCATGGAGAATTTTCCTAATAAGGCCAACTAAGGTCTTATTAAAAGCCTCAGCCAAGCTATTGGCTCTCGAGAAGTTGATCGTCGAATATCGCCAATCAATGTGATAATGTCGAGCAAATCTATTTATCTTGGTGTTCTTGAAAGCCAACCCATTGTCGGAGGCGATACGGTGTGGCACACCAAATCTATAAACGCTACTATTCTTAAAGAAATGCAACAAGTTATCTACTTTTACTTATCTTAAGAGGATAGCTTCCGCCCACTGAGAGAATTAATCAGTGGCTGCAAGAATAAATTGATATCCTCGAGAGGATGGTGGGTCAATAGGCCCCACAATATCAGTACTCCAAGCTTCAAAAGGGCATGATGCAACTGTCGGATGAAGTACACTCGGGGGTTGGTGACCTTGCACTGATGGCATCTCTTGACATATTCAATACAATCAAGGGCCATTGTAGGCCAGCAATAACAGAGAAGTTTGATCTTGATTTTCATCTTGGGACCCGATTAATGAGATCTACAAATTCCCTCATGGACCTCAGCCGTGACTTTTTGGGCCTCATCAATCCCTACACATCATAAGCACATCTGTTCGAAAGAGTGTTGATACAAAGTATTGCTAATAGTTGTAATGAAAGCACCCTCTTTTGGATCTGAGAGGCAAGGGAATGATTATCAGAGAATATTCCCCTCAGCAACAACGTGATGATTGCTTGACGCCAATCTTCAGATGCTCCATCAGAAATTACCAAGACGATGTCACTGATATCTGTGGGTGTATCACTTGAAGACTTGGAGAGCGTCGGTGAAAGGATCCTTCTTTCTTGGATCACAATTGTCATGGAATGTCCATCAAGATTTCATAAATCTTTAACCAATTTAGCAAGAGCATATGCTTTACCATTAAGGGATCAAAGTATCTTAATAAGAGTGACCTCGGGAATGAGCTTCAACATTGTCATTACCTTCTCATCATAGGCTAAGGCTCAGGATTGAGGACCCGATAGGTTTTTAGGACATGGCTTATAATGAGTTGAGCTTCATCATTGTCATTGCATTCTCGCGAAGGCACATTTCAGCGGGTTTATCTTCAGGTCATATTTCCTCAGGCGTTCAAAGAAGGTCCTCAAGTCTGAAAGATGATCATCTTCAAAATGACTCTTAATCACTACATCGTCAATGTAACACTTGACTTGATGTTGAAGCAAATCATTGCAGATGTGAGTCATAGTTCATTGATAGGTCACCCTGACATTATTTAATCCAAATGGCAAGATCTTATAGCAAAATACGTTGATCGGAGCACGAAAGGCCGTTGTGTTGTTCCTCATATGGGCTCCATCTGAATTTTATTATACCCCAACAAACCATCCATGAAGGAAAACATCGCCTGAGAGGAAGCGACATTAATCATGAGCTCCGAAATCGGTAAGGGAAAATGAATTTTTGGGCAAGCCTTACTCAAATCTCAAAATTTGATGCAAACTCATATCTGTCCATTCTTCTTTTTAACAGGTATGTTATTAGCAAGTCATGTAGGGTAAGGAACGTCTCTAATAAAACTGCACTCAATGAGCTTTTTGGTCTCTTCAATGACCTTTTGCTCTATCTCAAGCCACATCCTTTAGGGTGTTTGTTTCACAGGAACAATACTCGGGTGATGGACAAATGGTGTATGGCCACATCTAGAGCTAGTCTGTGCATCTTGCCATAACTCCAGGCAACACAATCACGAAACTCTTTTAGAATTGATGTAATCTTAGCAGCCATAGAATCCGATAAGAGTTTGCTAATATATGCCAGATAAGGATCATGAAACGTACCAAGGTTGACCTCAACATATTCATCAACTATCGAAGAGATGCAATCCTCAATCTCGGGACGGGCATCTCTAAATTTGATCTCCTCACTAGCAGAGGTGAGGGTCTCAATGTCTTTATGCATAGAAATAATTCTACACGATGCTCTATGGAGTATGGCTTTATCAAGCTTTTCAACATAACCTAGTCCAAACCTTTCCCCTGAGGCTCTATACTGCCACATGGCCTTACATAACTTAGCTTCGCGGTTAGACCATCTCCCGGGCAATAAACCAACATCAAGCCTTTTATAAATGAGAGAAGAGCAATAAAAATAAAGAGGAACGACTTTATAAAACATCTTCATTCTCATTATTTAAAAGCATTATATCAGTGTTTAATGCATGAGGAACGACTTTATAAAACAAAATGTCTTACTCTTTAAATTTATGTCTAATAGGTACATGGAAGGACTTTAACTCTTCAAAGGTAGAGGCATGCGTAGTTGTCAACTCTTTGTTATGACCTCACAGAATGGAGTTGATGGTTAGTATCTCATTCATCAAAAAAAGTCTGATCAAGCGTGGAACCATGCCTATCAAGGGTAGCAGAAGTATCTCCTTTCTAGCATCCTCCTGGCTCAAATTGCTTTCCGATAGCACTTCATCTGGCTCAGACTCGTATATTGATATAGCTTTGATCTTCATCTTGCCTGCAGGCAAGATGGGGAGCCTAAGCTCAGGCTTCAAAGTCATAGGGGCACAACACCTTTCCTCCTGCTCCTTTACCTCTCTACATTTAACCAGGAGAGAACTAGGAAGGGGATGGACCCATGGATCTGCCGATAAAATTAAGACTAGGATAGATGCCTTAGGTGGTGCATAATACTCTACATCATCATACCTCATTAATGGGAAATGGATGAACATCTTTAGGGATTGAAAACTCTTCCTCTCCATGCATTGGTGGAGGGTGGACGGTACCATCCCATACTCATGGATCCATGGGAGTCCGAGTAGAGCACGGTAAGAAGTATCCCCATCAATCACATTATTAACCTCACTTTTGTTTAAGGTTTAGTTTTCCCTCTTTATTTGCTTAAGCTCTAGCCATAGGACTTTCCTGTTGACTATTCTTAGAAAACTAGAAAAGGAACCCTCACATTTAGAAATTCTAAACTCTTTCTTCCTCAACTTGAAGTTCCACATATTGGTCATAACCTCTAGTAATTAGTAGGTGGGGTCGGTATGGAGGATCTCAAGGAGAGTCCTTATAGGATAGCTCAACCTGAGGGTTGACCCTGGGTGTTGGTCTGGAGCTAGCTCACTACATTCACTATCACCTATACTCACTCACAATCCTTAACCCTAACTTGTTAACTTTGATCCATAGATCTTTTGGGAAACTCATGTAGATGGTCCCCTACACCCACTAGCTCTAGGCTAGGGTTTAGTTAAGACCAGTACATAGAGGACCTAAATGGGTATTTCATTAGTCCATATCTCATGTAGGGTGTTTGACACCCCAATTCTACAAACTTTCCAATTTGGCCTTTTTACCCCCAAACCTCCCCAAATTATCTAAACACCCCCAATCCCAAATTTGTCAAAAAATCCTCAAATTTACCCAAAATACCCAAAATTATTCAAAAAAAAATTCAAACAATTTCAAAATACCCAAATTGCCCAAAACCACCCAAAATTACAAAAATTACCAAAATACCCCCAACTTTGCCAAAATTAAAAAAATACCCTTTGCACCCTAAACTTTCTCAAAACCTTAAAAATCACTTCAAATGTCTCCAAACCCAATTTTGACCCTTCAATTGAACCCAATTTTGTCAATTTCACCATTTTGACCAAAACCCCAAATTGCCTTTAAAGGCCTAATTTCCTTAAATTCACCTCAAATGCCAATCAATTTGGCCCAAATCCCCCTCAATTTCAATTCTAAACTCAAATTCACCGTTTATATAACCAATCCAAACCAAATCCATGCCTAATAGGCCCATGCTTTGACCCCCAATTTTGACCATATGACTCAATCTCACCTAATTGATCTTAAGCTCTTCATAACACTCCTACACACCAAATTGGGCCTTCAGTTGGACTTGTCCAAGCCTCAATTTTACTTAATTTTAATCCAAGTCAAAAAATCCCCAAATTTGCCCCAAATTGGCAGTCTCCTAATTCCACCAAATTGAGTGCCATAAACCCAAAATTGACACCCAATTTATGTTGAAAACTCTTCATGAAATTCCTATGGACCATTTCCAACCATAAATTTAGACTTAGCTCAACCTTAGTGCAACATAGACCCAAGTCTAGTCCAACATGCCCAAATTGACCAAAATCCCAAAATCCTTCAAATCGAGCTTCCAATTGACCTTAAAATTACTTCAATCCTTCACAAAAAAAAATCTTCATTAGAATCATCTACATAATGTTGATCAATCAATTATGCTTAAAATCATTGCTAGCCTAATCCAAACCTAACTTTTAGCCTTTGGTTAATGACCCCACAACCACCAAATACACCCTATGGATCAGACGAAACCCACTAGACTAGCCAAGATGAGCTATGGACCAATGCTCCCTTGATTTAAGGGATTTCGCCCCATATTTGGCCTAAATATGAAATATCTCCTTCATCATCACTTACTCTTAGGAGTTAACCATCATTACCAACTCCCTGGCCTCCCTGAGCCAAGAAGTGACCATACTCTAGCCAGCCACCTCCTCAGTCGCTAGAAACACTAACCCTAAGGGAGCCCCAAATGGCCGAAACCCAAAATTAAACTTCCCTGACTTGGCTCACTCTCATTGGTCATTAGAGCACTCCATCTCTCCACCTTTACAAGCTTTAACACCCAACTCCAAGCCCATAGCTCCACCAAATAGCCATGGCTTTAAATTAAGCTCTCTACGGCTAAGGAAGAGAGTTCTTGGAGCCTTAAGGAAATTCTGCCAAAATCTCACCAGAGCTTCCCCAAACCATCCTAAGAGCAATTCCCTTGCTCTTAGCCACTGATAGCCACCCAAGAGAGCCAATTTCTTCATTGAAATTTGTTCCAAAACCAGGACAGATCTCTCTAAACCTCCCCAATGAACCAAACTCTAATTAATTGTGCACGCACCATCCTTACAGTGAAAGGTGTTGACTCCTCACAAAAGCCCCTTCTCAAACAGCCTCTAACCTAGTTGTAGACCTACACCTGAAATCGAGCTCGATCAAATTCATACCTAGACTACTCACTAAGGCTTGAAACTTCATTCGGAGGTTCGTTGGGTCCAATCGAAGCTACCATAACCATCTGATTGAGGCCTCCCCTCTCTGACAAAGGTATTGAACCTCAACCCTAATTCGAGCTTATTTTGATTCTCCATTTGTAATAGCTTGATTTTGTACTTGATTAACCATATAGATGTGTTCTTCTTTATTAGATGAAGGTTTAGAAACAGACCCCATGCAATTTGGTTGAGTCTAGATGAAGATCTTAAGGTTTTAGTGTGAACTACTTACGGGTTATATCATTTGGGGACGATAATGGAGAGCCGTCCGATCGGGCTTATATCCAACCAACGGAGGAGATCAAGCCAGACGAGAAGACGATGCATGAACCATGGGCCGCCTGACAGCTGAAGTGGAGGACCGCGCCGAATGACAGTGCGCCACGTGTGAGTTCAGAAACACCGTAGGATGAGTTGGCACCCTGGATAAATAGAAAAATAGGTATTTTTGAATTATTTTAAATTCCTAAACTTCAAAAATTCATATCTTTCTCTAGAAAAATCATAAAAATAAAAGAAAAATACTCTTTTGCTCAGTGAACATAGGAGAATAATGTGGACTAAAAATAAAAGTTATTTTCTTATTTCCTGATTTTTAATGAATTAAATGGTAATTAAATCCTCCATGACTAAATATTACTCATCATGGCTTGAAATCTTCAGGGTTCATTCCTCATGACAAAGACAATGTCTTTTGATTTTTCCAAGAATAGAGGACACCTCTACGCTTCTAACCCTAATTTTCAAGCTAAGGTGACTATTTTGGTTGTTTTAATTATATAAGTCAAAACATCACTTGGAAAATTATGTGCATAATTTTAGTAGGTTTCTTGTGGTTAAGGAAGTCAAGGAAAAATATTATGATGTTTTGAATCATCTTGTATATTTCCATGCTTAATTAAATGCATATACCTTATATTAATTTATGTAAATCTTACATTTATAAAAAATTTACAAAATCACTTCCTCACTATCCATAAAAAATCATATTTACTCACTGTAAAATTATAAAAATTGTTTGACTTAGTCTAAGCACTAAAATGAATTTTTAAGAAACCATGTATTTTTGTGTAAAAATAATTCTATAAAATTAAATAAGATTAGAAAAATTATGAAAAATGGTTCCTTGAGTTCCTTATTACCAAGGGAATTTAATATAAATAAAATCCATTCTTTTGAAAATATTTCATTTTTAAAATTTATCTTGAATTAAAAATAAGTAAAATAATCAAAATTTTCAAAAATATAAAAAATGGTTCAAAATAAGTGGAAATGTCCCGTGATCAATTAAAATCATTACGATATTTTTCCTAATTTTTCTAAGTTAAAATATAGATTTTAAAGACTTAAAAATTAAATTTTCCATACTTTCCCATCAAAATAATTATAAAAAATAAATTAAAAATCATAAAAATATAAAACTTAGTTCTGTGAGTTTTCTATATTCATAGAAATCTATTAAAAATATAATAATGATTTTTTGTAATTAAAACATTATTTTTTATTTAATTTAATCATTGAAATTGAATAAAAAATAAAATAATAGTAATAAAAATTTAAATCAAAAAATCATAAAATTTTACTTAAATGTTTCTCTGACCTTAGGAGACCTCTAATAGTTTTCCCAAAAATACAAACTTTATTTTGGATAATTAAATAAATTATCCTTTGAAAGTCCTACCTTCTAAATTTAAATAATTATTGAAATTAAATTGAAATTTTGAGAGGCCCACATGTTCTCCAACATTATAATTACCTTTTGAATATGACACTTTAAACCCTCAAAGTCATTTGAGTTGTGTTTAATGAGTTATGAGGTGAAGTACCCCAATGACAAAGGGGTAACTTTAGACTTTAATGCCTTAATCAAAATTTAGGATTAACCAAAGGTAAAACAGGTAATTTTGATCTTAATAAATATGTTTTGATGACAAAAACATGATGGGATTAAAAGGTAGAAACTCATTCAACACTCTTGCACAACATCAACAAAACCATAATCCGCCTAATCTTCATGACTTCGAAGTCAACTAAGATCAGACAATTCTTAAATGATAGGCTTAAGTCGGAAAAATGGAAATTCACTTTTCTTAAAGCCTAAGGTTGAGGATGGTTTGACCATTTGATAAGAATACACGTCACTAAAATAAAAAATTTGATAATCACCTTTTCACCTAACATGATTGTTAAAGGCTTAGTAGTAACATGGGCTTAATATTTAAACTCAATTGATTACCTTTAGAAGATAACATAATTGGTGATTAACATCTTTAAACACTGCAAGCGTGACCTTAATTGTGGGCACCAAAATCTTAAATAACCTAGACCACCCACTCACATAACTTTTAAGTGAAACATCAATTGACCAATCGAGTATCCTATCCTTGGGATAACTAAATTTTCAAGTTTCACTGAGCAACATGGTAGCCACACTCTAAACTCATATGGTTAATGGAACAATATGATAAGTTTAGCAATGAACTCAAAATAATTTAAGAGATCTTCAAAAGAGTTTAGGGTCATAACCCGAGCACCTTGAAATATTTTGGATATTTTGAGGGACAAATTGAACTTGTCGTATTTTGTCCTAAAATTATCTACTAGGAACTTCCAAAAATCAATAAAATGATAACCTGCGGTTTGGTAGCTAAAGATTCAACTAATCTTGCAATTTAAGTTCCTTGCAATATTATATACATTCCTTGCAAGTACTAACCTTTCAGGTTGTGGAACGAGAAGACTGGCCAGGTACACTTTTATAGTTTACAGTACCGACTTTTCTTGTACTTTACATACTGTATTTTTATACTTAAAAAACTTGCATGTGAAACAACGATGTCACCCTGCATGAAAACTGAAACTGTTTGGGTAGCCATAAAATCAAAACCAAACTAAAATCAACCAAGATAAAACTCACCGCCACAACATTCAAAATATAAGATAAGTCAAAGTTTAATCACAAACATCACAAAACAACAATTGCAACTAAATTAAGGCATCTCTATCGGATAATCGAGAATCCTTTGGAGGAGATAACCTACAGTTGCTAATCAGATTTCCCACAGTCTAAATGAAAGTATGGAACTCAATGAGTTTAGTTTAGTAAATTCTTTTGGACTAAGTTAATTCAATAAAAAATAGTGGTACCATAATGAGGGAACTGTAAGATCCTAACTAGTGTCCATCTAATCAACTTTAATATGCCCCATAACAATTAAAGAACCATAACCATAGGGACATTTTATTTGACACCATGAGTTGACACATTAAAAAACTTAAACTCATCACGACGAGGAGCATGGAGCTAGCATTGAAGCCAAACTATAGGGTAGCTTTGGAAGTCAATGAGATTCTTATTTGGATCTATAACATCCCTTAGTTCTTCTTCCTTTGAAATCTACAACAAAATGTTCCAAATTGAGTTATTCCCATTTCACACCTTTTCGTCCGACCTTGTTGAATAGTCCTATCCTTTTGACCTCTCTGAAGATAATATTCTCTGATTTTTATTAAGAGTTTTCTTAGGTGACTTTGGTTATCTAAGATGGAGTTAACTATAGGGGCTTGCTTTTATAGGAAGTTTTTCCAAATCCAGCTTAATATAAAGCCTATTTAATTCTTTGTATTAAATAGGGGAATTTTTTGACAAATAAAAATGGTTTCGTAGACCAAACGGATGTCATATATTTCTTAGTTTATTTGATCGAGCCTCACGCTCAAGTCTTGTGTTTATATTTCAGGATAGACATAGAGTTTGAGGTATAATGCTCTTTCATTTAAACTATGGAAGATATGGAATCAACTTGATTTCATATTTTCTAAACTATGTATATATATATATATATATATAAATTAAACACCTTTCCGAAGCGGGTGACAAGATTTCGATTTCGGCGGTCGACAGCTTCCAACGGGCAACTGTCCAAACCAAAACAGTACCGACACCCATGGAATTTGGCTTCACTTTAGAAGTATCCAAATTGGAGAGGTAGAGTGATGAAACCAAGGGTCTTTTAACCTTTCTCATTAAAGCCATTGAGCATTATCTTGTCGGAGCATAGTCTCCTCATGCTCAAGGACAACAACTCAAGAGTCTAAACGCTTGCAATATTCACTGAAGCATTAGGATCGATTAAGATATGGTTTAGTGGAATTTCATAGATTCCAGTTGTCACATATAGTGGACGGTTATGGTAAGTGGTGCCTAAAAGCAAGTCCTCCTCAGTGAAGGTAACGACAACCATGCCTAGCGGCATTGCTGCCTCCTTCATCCTCTCTTCCGCATAATGTGTGTGGAAGACCTCCAGCTCATGTAGAGATCTAATCAAAGTCTCTCTCAGCTCGGGAGAAAGGAGAAGTGCATCATAGATGCTCAAAGTGTCTGGTAACCTCTTGAGGTGTGCCACACATTATAATCCACAATCTTAAGAGGCTCTTTAGCTCCTTCATTCGGAACTTCTGGGAGGTCATCCACCTCATGGGTGATGATACCTTTCCCCTTCTTCTTAGACTTGGGTAACAACACCCTCGGAGGGAGAAGTTTGTTGCTTCTGAGGTGGACTTCCTGAACCTTCTCACTACAGGACCTAGTGGGTTCAACTTTAGTGGAACATTCAACAGAAGGCTCGTTAAAGAAGCTTTCATGACTAAAGGCCTCACATATATCACCGGATGTAACACTCAAACCATCGCAGATGCGGTATGTACCACTTGAGGAAGGCAATAATGGGTATTTCTTATCTCTTTCATCATCATCAGCATCATCACCATAGTCACTAAGTTTGTGAGCATCAATCATAAAAACATAAAATATAGAGACATAATCAGAACATTCTTCTTTAATTGCTTTGTCATTATAAAATGTGTTAGAAGAAGCACTAAAATTCACTCATGAATTACAAGTAAAAGAAGAAACATCAAGAAAAAGTGAGGAATCAGAATAGTCATCATCATCTTCACTGAACCCTTCCCATAGGGGTTCTCCAGGTATTGACCCGGTATCTCCATTTCTCTAGCCCTATAGCGAGCATCAAGCCAATCCTTAAAAGGATGGCATTCTTCAAGGACATGCCCAAGATGCCTATGATATGAACAAAAGTTGGGCCCATTTGTCTTCTCCACCTCATGGGGTCTATTTGGAGGTGGGAGTTGCATCCTCTGCTTAAGCAGGTTCTTGAGCATCTTCTTGGGGCAATCACTCCTAAAAGAATATACTTTTGTTTTCCTCTACTAAAGAGACTAGGATTTCCATTTTGGAGGAGATGGATGAGCTGCCCAGCAGATATGTCAGGCTTCCTCTGTTTCTTATCAAATGTCAAAAGAGCGAAGCTTTCCTCCTTCTATCTTGGAGGTCCCATGATGGGCTTTTTTCTCTTGACCTTTTTGGTATCCCTAAAGGCCAACGCAACTGCTGTATCTTGTAGACTAGCCACATTTTCAATCAAATTTTCAAAGGTTTTAATTGTACTTATCTTTAAAAAGAAGGAAATAGGGCCTTTTATTTTGCCTAAGAGGAATGTGACTGCATGTTGCTCTTACAACTGGGGTTCGCACTACAAACTCAAGCTGCGCCATCGAATAACAAAGTCCAACAAAGGCTCAAAAAGTCCTTGTCGGGCTAACAATAAATCATTCAAAGTGATTTGGTGGTGCGCTCTTGCAAAGCATTTTATGAATGCAACCTCCAGCTCAGCGAAGGTCTTGAATGAGCCATTAGGTAAATCGACATAACATTCAAAAGCAAACTTCGCTAAACTAGTGATAAAAAGTTGAGGTAAAAGGGCATCTTTACTGCCAACATTGTAATACAATGCTCTAAATTGGACTATATGTTAGCGAGGATTACCAAAGCACTCAAATCTTTTGAAGCAATGGGGAAAAAACCCAAAAGCCAAAAAAAAAAATCAAACGCCTCAGTATATGGTCAACCTTTTCACAAAAACCTCTCACCTTGTTGAGCTGCTAATGCAACCTTGACCTTAACATCATTCAAGGACTGTAGGTGTGGTCCAAAGAGATGTGTTCATGTTGAGCAACATCAAAAGAAATGACATGACCAAGCAGATAGGGTGTCACATGCACAGAAGTAACAGTGGGGTGCGCCTCACCCCGAGTGGGGAGGCAAAAAACATTGGACCTTTCTCTTCCAATTTGGTATGTCACTATCTAAGCAGCAAGAAGGGAGAGTTGGGCCTACAAGTGAGCAATCAACTCATCTTTGCCTTGATCCTCTAGAACAATCATGGGGCCACCATGGACTTCAATAGCCTCATGTTGGTGATCCTCAATGGGATCGGGGGTGTGGCCCTCGACATTCAAGCTCTGGGTTCGAGTGGTCTCGGTCATGACCTGGCCAGTGGCCATTTTAAAATCATGAAGCTTCTCATCGAGGAGGTCATCATCATCAAGAAAATCCTCTGGAATATACAAGAGGCTCCTGGGACATCGCCTGGGGAAAGAGCATAATCCCTAGATAGACTACCCTTATGACCAATATCGAGCTCCATTCTAGAGTCAACCAGTGGTGGCTCTGAGGCATGATCAACTAACAAAATGATCTATTATAGGATTGATTTAATGGCCTCCAACATTGGAGCTAAAGCCTCAACAAGAGAGGAGGTGGGTGGCTTTCGATCTCATCACTTCCTAGGTCGGTTGGGATGATATCTCTCTTGTAGATACTTTTTTTGGTACAAGTAGTGGGAGTGACCTCAAGGACGTCCCCCGGAACTCTCACTATCCAAAAAAGAAGTGCTCGCATTATTTCTAGTCAAACAAGAAGAAGAAGAAGAAGCATAAACAGAAATACTTCTCTTTTTATTAATTTTAACAGATACATTAGGTGTAGGTTACGCTGCTACAACTGTGGACTTGGTAGCAGGCACAATCTCTGGTGCGTAGGGATTAAGTGACATGCTGGGGGCCCATTGGGCTTAACCCCATGTGCAATGGAATAAAACACCCCTTGGCAAGTGGTGGACCGACGGGACGAAACCCACATCCTTCTACGACGACCTCGAGGGTGAGGTAAGAGGAGAAGCTCTCTCACAACATGCTCAGATGTCTAAGAAATATGGGCAAGGAGTTAATTCTTAGAAATGGGCCATTTTTCCCTTAAAGAGGAAATGACCCCCAAATTTTCTTACATAAAAGGCTTGAGGTAGCCTTATCAATCCAGATAACAGGACTGAGGCGGCCTGCGCCACCACGAGGAGGATGACCCCTTCTGGCGATTCTGGCAGTGACATAGTCTTGATAGCCAGAGAGCACAAAAAAGGGGTTCCCATCTATAGGAGTTAGGGAATCTACCTGAATTGAAACTAAAACAGCAAGAGTAAAATTCTGATGTTGGGCTCTAAGCAACCTATTCTGATTTCTCTGGACCTTCCTGCCCAACTTTGGATTAGGATCAACCTCAGAGGGAATCAGAATCACAGGTTATGAGACCGTAGCAGGGGGAACGATGATAGTAGTAGTGCTGCTAAGAGACTGACATGTTAAAGGGAGGGAAATCCTTGAAAACACTAAGGGATGACCCGACAATCTGGAGAAGACTAAAAGGCGCTAAGAAGCTTTTCCATTAGGCGCAAGCCTCTTCTTCGTAGAAGGGACAGATTCGACGCAACCCATCATCGCAAGAGTGGCTCCATGTGCACGACTCTCCTTTATAGGGGGAGGGCACAGAATAGTTGCCTCAGAAGGCTTAGGATTATTGATCCCTAGATACTATTAATATGCAACGTACAATAATAATTTAGATTATATTTCACTTATATTTCCTTACTTTACAATAAAACCAAAAACTTAATCCTGAAGAAAAATAAGAATTTAACTTTTAATTTATATATATTAGGATAGTACGCAAGTATGTATATCATTATCAAGTAATATAAGACTTTTTGATTAAGACCTGAATATCGAACCGATAGGGACAATACACAATATGCACTATTGAATAACAAACTTTCTATTTTTAATAAAAAGATACTTATCTAAACTAAAGATAATTTTTACAGTAATGAAAATTTAAATATTTTTGGTATTTTTAATATTTTGATAGAACAATAACAATTTAAAAAGATAACTAAAGTTTTTATAGAAGAAAAGCATTAAATATGAAAATATCGTTCTTCTTGTTATGAATTAGTAATAAGTATAGGAATTCTGTTGTGGAAGTATGCAAATTTTGTTGGGTCAAATAAGAGCAATAATATTATTTACCCTTACTAGAGATGCTATAAAGAACATTGACTATTTTAAAGTTTGAATAGTTCTGAAGACCGGCTAGGCAGGGAGGTTACTAGCTCTCACTCTAGAGTTCTCTAGATTCCCTCCACTTGGGGGATAACATCTCATATCAGAACCGAAAACAATAAACCAAGTTGGGGGCTTTAGCCTGTCACTTTAAACTCCTCTAACTCTACACCCTTCAATGAATATTTTACTATTTATTTGCACTCAATCACATCAACTACATTCTTATTCATACAACCTCATGCGATTCTTTCCAATTGTTGACTGAGACAATACTTTCCCGGTTCTTACATGTTCTTACAACAAATTTTAACATCTGGATTGGTCAAATCAAGAAGTAAATGAAGTGCATGAATTTAAATCATCACAAATTCTTCCATCATTGAAGATCAATACTTTCCACAAGTTCCATCCAAAACGTAAATACTTATCATTTTAAGAAAAGAGATAAGGAAAACTACTCAGAATCCATGGCGAAAATAAAATCACACTTTAGTTTAAAAGAAGAAATCATTGTCAACCAACAACAAGTCTTAATTAAAACTAAAAGTAGTCTCAAAATATAAAGATAAAAATTTATCTCAAGTCCGCCACCAAACTCTTGAAGTTTGTTTGATTCTCTTCTCTTTACAATCACTCAAAATAAAATAACAATAAGGATAAAATAAAAATAAAAGTATTTTTAGAAAGTTTCTCTGAACTAACTCTCTTAATGAGAACTTTCAAAACTTTCTAATACTTTTAGGACTCACACTTTTTCGAACCTCTTCAGGACTCGTCTCAAAGTCTCAATCTTCCTTCTTTTATAAATCTCCAAAAGGAGCCTTGGTGTCTCTTCAAAATATGTCTACATTTGATGTATTTCACCAAGAGATGCATCCATTCATGATAATTTTCGTCCATGGTAGTTATAACCACCTAATAAGCCAATGGGTGCCTCGAAAACCTCTTCAAATGTCTAAGAAACAAAATCTACTTGCTTAATAACTGCCACTGACGCTTAAGCACGGGGCCTCTGGCGCTTAAGCCGGGCCTTCTCTGTTTAATCTGGGCTTAAACGTCGGATTTGGCGCTTAGGCGCCAAAACTCTTTTGTACATTTTTCACATTTTTGCTCCAAATTTGATCCTTTTTCACTTCTTTAAGAATTTTTCACCATTTTACCTATGTCTGCAAGAAAAACACAAAAATATATTCCATCAAAGTGAAATATCTCAAAAATAACTATATAAATGTATCTAAAAATATTATATATTTTAGGTGTATTAAAATCCCCCAAACTTAAAATGTTACTTGTCCTCAAGTGACACTTCAATCTTTAAAAACTAAATATGTATGATATGTATATGAGTTTCTTTAGGAGTTACAAAAATTTTGATTTAGAAATATAGCAGTTTAATTTAAAAAAAATATTCAGTAAATAAGACCAACTTAAAGTTTAGAAATTTTTAAAGTTAAGAAAGATGAAAATATGAGTTTCTATCTAATTCAGAAATGTATTGTAGATTTTCCAAATTTATAATTTAGTTCTTTTATTATTTTTACTTAAAAATTTTCATTAAAAATAATTTTACTTACTATATTAAATATATAAGCTTAAGAGTTTCTCAAGTTTTATAATTTAAAAAGATCAAATGTAGAACCAATTTTTGATTACGCATTTATCCTCAAGCTTCTCCTTATTAATTTTTTTTCCTTTTCCCTTTCCTTTTCCCATTCCTTTCCTTCCCCTTTTCCTTTCCTTTTTCCTCCCTTAATTTTTTTCTTATCTTTTTCTTTCCAGGCAAGGATTACTATAACTAGATAGGCCTTTAATAATTTTGAATTCCACTTTCCTTTCCTAAACCAAAGTCTTGATATAAGTTTTTTACTTATAAATATAATAATTGTTTTGAAAATTATTTTAATAAACTAAATTTAACTAATAAAAATAAAAGTCTAAATTATCTAAATTTTTCAAAAAAAAAAATTTTCCTAAAAAAAAAAAGTAACTAAAATAAACAATTTCCCAACCAAAAACTTTTTAATTGAAAGTTTTTCTTCATTACTAAAAATTTTAACTAATATTTCTTACTCATTTCAAAAATCAAAATTTAATTCCCTAATATAACTTCATATACATGATCAATTTTTTTCTTTTCAAATCAAATTCACTTGCAGCACATTTGAGAACAAATCAAATTTCAGTTTTAAAAATATTTTCATCCCCCCAAACTTAAATTTTTAATAGATTAAACAGCTTAGCATCAGATATATATAATCAAGAACGAAAATTTAAAATAACATACTAAAAGGAATTTTTAAACCCTCATGATACAAGTACAAAACTAAAAATAGGAGTAAAATTAATTTTTAATCAAATTTTCTATATTTTTATTTCAATTTAACATGTAGAGATTCAATAGACTTCTAAGTAGTGAGTGCAAACATAAAAGTAAACAAACACACTAAGTTGATTTCATGATCTCAGCATGAAAACAAACACACTAACATGATAAAAGAAAAATACGGGGCAACAGTTTCATAAATTTAAATTTAAGATCTTGGTTAGCTAGATTTTCAAATTTACAATAGATATAGAAGTAAGTTAAGTTCTCAAGTAACAAAATCACAAAACCCACAACAGTTACTACCCTAGAATTTTAAGACAAACCACTAACTAACACAAAACACATCACATTACAATTCTCACTTAAACCTAAAAGTCTCACACATCACAATGTCTAAACAAGTACACAAACATACATGTCTCATGTCAAAAACATGAAAAAACATCACATCAAAAAAATCACTTAAAAATAAAAGTACAAACCACATCACATAGTTCTAACCAACACATAGATGCAAATATAGCAAGCCCAGACCACATAGTTCATATCATATTATAATCATAAAATAAATCTCTCAGCTCTAATCTTCATCCTCTGAATCACTGCTATCCCAAATTTTTGGAGGCTCATAATCAGGGTATCTATAATATGGAGGAAATTGCACTCCTTGGTTAACCCCTAATGAGGCTCTCCGTAGATGAGTAAAATTTCTCTTCATAATGACTTTTTCTCTTATTATATCTATCAGTATGCTCTGCAAAACATTCTAAATTTTTTACCCTATCAGTAGTAAAATTAATATTATCCATCATCCTCTGCAATAATTGATCTCGGGTCTCAGTAGAATCACCTCGATATGTAGAAGCACGTGAGGTAGATGGTCTAGATGTAGAAGCAGTAGAGGTAGAAGCAGCATACATCTCCATTCCATAGCTCCGAGAAAATCCTCCTCTCCAACCAAAAATTGAATGCTCAGAATAAGTCTTCACATTCACCTTAGTCATGGGCTTTAGAGGTAATAACACTTCCTTCCAACTATCATATTTAACTCTAGCAAGTTCACACAAAGAATAAAAGATTAAGGAAGCAAATCCTAGACCTAAAATTATAACAGGTGTAGCAGAACTTATGATAGTCTGACAGATCAAAGCTCCAATGTTGATTAGCTTTCCGTCTTGAATACATAGTTCAACGTCGCTCTTTTTCTGGTCACTTCACTGAGATGATTGGTCCGAAGTAAACGAGCAGAAATGAAATAGTGTTAGACCTTTAAAGGTGCACATAACTTTGAAGTTGGGAAATTTGCTCTCCTCTCATTAGTAATCTTCCAAAGTCCTCTCCCAATAGTCAAGTAAGAGACAATCTTGTCTATCTCCACTTTAGTAGGGCTATAATTTCATAAGAACATACCGTATCTAATGCTAAATTGTAAAACAAGTTGATTACCTCTGGCAAAAAAGGTACCATCTTTCCTAGAACCATAACTCGATTTTCTTCAGCTTCAGAGAAATTTGCATAGAACTCCCTCACAACAAATATAACTGCCACAGCAGAAAAACAACAGAATTGTTCCCACTTTCGGCGAACAATTAAATCTTCCACGTCTCCACCAAGATTTCTAAAACATCGCTCCTAAATTAGTTTGTGTAATTGCAACGCATCACTATACCGATCTTGAGCTTTTGAACTAACAAATTTACTCGAATCGAAAGGGGCTTTGCCTTCGCTCCTCTTCATTCTTGGTGTCATTCTGCAAATTTGATAAATTCCAACAATAACTTCAAAAAATCAAGTCTAAACCACTAAACTAAACTTTCAAAAGCTTAAATAACACTTCCTATGCAATGTCCACAAATTTTTCCTCTTCTTACACCATGAATAGTGAATTTTCAAATTCTTCCAAATGTACAAAAAATACATGGTGAAAATGTAAAATTTTTAGATAGAAGTAAAGCTCTTATCTTAAGAAATCCAAATCTAGCAATTTTTTTTTATTCCACCAAGAAATCTCCATTTAATGGTGTGCCCTAGCTCTCCAAAATCACGTTTTGAGAGGTTGAACGCGACAGGAAGATAAAAATGGCAATTTTTTGCTCTGATTTTCACTTTTAACCGTTCGTAAACCAGTTTTCGTGAATTGGCACTTAAGCACGGGTAAGTGGTGCTTAGGCGCCTGCCTCTCGGGTTTGCCCTAGTTTAAGCGCGAGATGTGGCGCTTGGGTGCCAGTGCACGATTTTAAAAAATTTCAAATGACAGTAAAATGCACTATTTGCCTAAGTAAATCACCCCTAAATGGTCTCATAGCACTTCAATGACTATTTTCAACATCATGTAATTCTCCTTAATCTCAAAATTCTATTTAATAACTATTTTAATTCCATGCTAAAACAACACAAAATTTCACACAAAAAAACTTATATGAATTCACAAACGAGTACAAATACATGTAAACACTTAGTTCTCATTCCAAATAGTCTTGGATGAGAAAATTTTCCTAGATACAAACACTAAACAAATTTTCACAATTAAACACCTAAGTAACACAAACACTAAAAGCAAGTCTTAAACACTGAAACACTTAAAGACAACTTCTTTACACAAAAAAACATAACTTCAAACATAGAACTTCATTCCATTCTTCATTAGAAGGAACAAATTCAGGACTTTCATTAGTCTCTCCCGGGGTAACAGGAATATAAAGTTGATAAAATGGATGGTGGTGACGTGCTCTGATGCAATCTTCTTCAATCCATTTTTGCTTAAGAAACATCTCCTTATCCACTTTCTCTAGATAACTAGTGTGGCTAAATTGCATTTTCAATTGCCATCCAATATGCTCAAGATGTGCATGAATCTCCAATACCTTAGTCTCAAGTACAGACATGGTATTTTTAATTTTATTGATCTTCTCTGATATCCCTTCAATACTAAAGGCTAAGAAATCGTTATACATCTCTTGTGCACTTTGACTAATAAATTTCTTCCTCATGGTCTCCTCTTTCTTCTTTAAATCCATCTCCCATGAAGAAATCATCTTAAAATCTCTCTTTCTTTTAGACTTTAGGGCTAGAAATGATCTGAGGTCAAGTTCCTTCACTAAACCCTTCTATTTATAGGCTTAAATCTTTCCAATAACTCCTAGGCATGTTTGGAAAATGAATTGGCATGTTTCTAAAAACTTCTATGTGGTTTTCCCTTCTAGAATATTAATTTTGCACATGTTTTTAAACTACCACGCTTAAGCGCTGGATTTGGCGCTTAAGCGCCAGTGTACATTTTTGCACTAGTCAACTTAACATCCAAATTCTCATTTTAACATGTCTAGATCACTAAATAAAGTCTTAAAATCAATACTAATACATAATAGTCTAAAAAATACTACCCTAAATTTTCTTAATCATATATAAAACAATAGTCAAAATAAAAACACACTGATAACTATGAGTTGCTTCCCATAAAGCGCTTAGTTTTACGTCGTTAGCCTGACGTAACCTGTGCTTACTCTGGTTGACCCAACATCATTCCATCCTTAAACTTATGCTGATCCCCTATAAAATAAGGTTTCATTCTATGTCCATTAACTTTAAATATTTTCTCAAAACTAGGATCTTTAATATCCATAGCTCCATAAGGATAAACTTTAATCATAATAAATGGGCTCATTCACCTGGACTTAAGTTTCTCTTGAAATAATCTTAACCTTGAATTATATAGCAAAACTTGTTGCCCTGACTGAAAATTTTTAGTAAGAATCCTTCGATCTTGCCACATCTTCATCCTTTCTTTATAAATATTGGTACTTTCATAAGACTTATTCCTTATCTCTTCAAGCTAATTTAATTATAATAATATTTTCTCACCAGCATTTTTCAAATTATAATTGAACTCTTTAATAGCCAAATACACTTTATGCTCAATTTCAACTAGTAAGTGACAAGCTTTTCCANAGATCACTAAATAAAGTCTTAAAATCAATACTAATACATAATAGTCTCAAAAATACTACCCTAAATTTTCTTAATCATATATAAAACAATAGTCAAAATAAAAACACACTGATAACTATGAGTTGCCTCCCATAAAGCGCTTAGTTTTACGTCGTTAGCCCGGCGTAACCTGTGCTTACTCTGGTTGACCCAACATATTCCATCCTTAAACTTATGCTGATCCCCTATAAAATAAGGTTTCATTCTATGTCCATTAACTTTAAATAATTTCTCAGACCTAAGATCTTTAATATCCATAGCTCCATAAGGATAAACTTTAATCATAATAAATGGGCTCATTCACCTGGACTTAAGTTTCCCTTGAAATAATCTTAACCTTGAATTATATAGCAAAACTTGTTGCCCTGACTGAAAATTTTTAGTAAGAATCCTTCGACCTTGCCACATCTTCATCTTTTCTTTATAAATTTTGGTACTTTCATAAGACTTATTCCTTATCTCTTCAAGCTAATTTAATTGTAAGAATCTTTTCTCACCAGCATTTTTCAAATTATAATTGAACTCTTTAATAGCCAAATACACTTTATGCTCAATTTCAACTAGTAAGTGACAAGCTTTTCCAAATACTAGCTTAAATGGGGACATTCCTATAGGAGTTCTGCATGGAGTCCTATAAGCACACAAAGCATGGTCAAGCTTGACTGAACAATCCATTTTTTTTTATTCACACATTTTTCCATAATTCTTTTTATTTCCCGATTGGATAATTTAGCTAAACCACTTATCTGAGGATGATAAGCAGTAGCAATCCTATCATTTATATGATATTTTTGTAATAATTTCTCCATTATGGCATTTCTAAAATGACTTCCCCCATCAGTAATGATAACTCTTGGCATCTCAATTCTACAAAATATATTCATTTTCAAAAATTTTGTAACACTTTGAACATCACATCAAGTAAAGCAACAACTTTTATCAATTTGAATAGATAGTCCACTCCTAACATAATATACAAATTTCTGAAAGATGGTATAAGTGGTCCCATGAAATCTAATTCCCAAACATCAAATATTTCAACTTCTAGCATATAATTGAGGGGAATCTCATT